>JZLH01S0027301.1:106698-123067 GCA_001188425.1 Eucidaris tribuloides | reverse complement strand
ACTTTCTTTTAAAGCAGTAATAGATATTGTTTTAATTCATTCTTTGTGTCAGAGACACGTGAAGGATTGTGTAGGTCATTTGTATAACTTGGAAAATGGTGACATGATGAATTTAAAGAAAACACCTCAAATGAAACAGATGAATAAAGAGAATTGATATACCTGATATGCGCAAGCCGCATAGATCGACAACCCAACAGAGAACCCAATCACAAGAGAGAGTCCGAGGGGATCGAATTCTGTGAGAGGATATCTTGGGCGACACAACCTTTTGCCACCAACTTCAAATGAAAGATGCGGATAATAGTAACAGAAAGAAGAAGCCCAAGAAGAGAAGAAAAAGAAGAAAGAAGAAGAAGAAGCGGAAAAAAGAAAAGAAGAAAGAAAAAGAAAAAGAGAAAGAGAAGAATGAGAAGATAGATGAGGAGAAAAAGAAAAGAGAGGAAGAGGAAGAAGAAGAAGAAAGAGAGAAGATAGAAGAAAGAAATTAAAAGAAAGGAGAAGGTAGAAGAGAATATGAAAAAAGACAAGAAAAATAGAATAAAGGATGAAACTGAAATTTAAATAAGAAGTATTGTAGACAAAGAGAATGATATATCGTCATCATCATCATCATCATCATCATCATCATCATCATCATTATAAAATCATTATCACGATCATCGACATTTTGTCAGGAGACAATTAAGGTTTATTTTTAATTATTCAGGAAAAAGGAAATGAAATTTCATTCCAGTGCTTGACTAGGGTGTGATGGTTTTTTATATATAAATTCTTGAAGGAACATTTAACAAATTCATATGGGTGACAGAAAGTCTCTCGACCTGCCTTTAATGGCAACACAAGCAGATGACATGTTATATATAAAAGTCAAACGTTAACCAAAAGTCAACTACATGATTGCGATAAATATTAAGGAAGATATAGGGGTCGAAGCAGGTACAGAAGATTACACAAATATAAACTGATTAGAGTTCATTTGATGGCCATGTCTCTTTTGTTGTACTTGTTTGTACCTGGGCTTCAGGCTTAATCTTGTTGCAATATCTGGGTGAAATTTATCTTGAATATTCCTGTCTAAATATTAATTTGTTAAATATTATCTTTATTTACACACGTCGTGCACGGTAGGAAAAAATAACAGTTTGTTATTATCTGTCTAGTAAAAGAAATAAACGTGCGTCTCTTTGGTTTTGATATTGATTCTTTTCATGGTATCGGAAAAATAAGTACCTCACTTGACAGCCTTCGTCTCATTGCTGTTATAAACAGTGAATTGTACTTAAAATGTTGAGCAACGTGGCAACAAAAGAATGTTTGCCAATTTATTTGATTTATGCGATTAACCCGTGACATTTAGTAAATGTTCATTTCTTTAAAGCGCATGACGTTAATGATTTCAATTAGTTGTGGCTCCGTGGCACAATAGTTTACTAATAAAAAGACTTATAATGCGTGGTCAAAGTTAGGTAAAATGTTTAAACTTCCAATTGGCAAACACTTTCCGAAAGGAGAATTACTTATATAGCAGTATAATCACAGCATATTTCAGCTGCGTCACATACACAATTGTACTGTATGAAATCGTAAGTTTAAAGCAAAATGCCATGATTGAATTTCATGACGCAAGGATCATAGATCTACCCCACCCCAGCACATGCATACACTTGGAAAAATAGATTCAACTTTACACCTTTAGCAATGTCACACAGGGAGCACTCTTTACGGGTGCCACTTTGCACCTTTAAGACCAACGTCGCACAGGTGCAACTTTGCACCCTTTAAGACCAATGTCGCACAGGTGCAACTTTGCACCTTTAAGGTCTGAAAGGTGCAAAGTTGCACCCGTAAAGAAGCTCCCAGTGTGACATTGGAAAAGTTGAACCCAATTTTCTTAGTGTGTATTGTTGATATTGTTTGCTAGGTTAATTATGTCAGATTTTTAGGTTTTCAGATTTCATATCTTATTGTCTAATGTACTGGAAAATCATGCATGTAAGTGATAAAAACATAAAAACAAATTTATAATTCAGCAAATGGAATAGCATGAGAGAATTTATATAACAATATAATTACATACGTCGATGTATACACAAACATTCTTTTGCTTACAAAACATCGAATACAAAGTTTATATTTGTTCAGTCAATATTACATGTATTTTGCGTAAATAAGTAAACAGGAGTTCTGATCCAGCGCAGTTCAATATATAAACATAGTAGCTGCCGCTAAATAAATTTATTATTATTATTATTATTATTATTATTATATATTATTATTATTATTATTATTATTTTATTATTATTATTAATTAATTATTATTATTATTTTATTATTATTATTATTTTATTAATTATTATTATTTATATACATATTTTAGAGAACAATAATTGAACAGTGTGAATGTCTGTTATTCTGCTGCTGCAATAGTTTCGAGATTCTGTCATCGATTCCACCTAATCACTTCTTATTTGAAAAGCATTTTAGAAGACAAAATAAAACAATAAATGTGCGCCGCTGTATATTACTTTAATGAATTGCTGTATAGCTTAATTATTGAACACATTGATTTTGATTTAGGTCGAAATGAAAAATCGCATGATTAGGACCCAAGCAACTCGACTTGTGTTTTGACAATAATGGGTGTATGTGCGAAAATATTCGAGTTTGTTTCATTTTGTGGCTTTTCGAGGCCGAAAATTCATTTAGCAAGTCTTAAAAGTCATTTGAATTGTCGTTTCCCATGCTGGAGCGTGGAGCCTTTATCTTATAACTTTTTAGCAATTATCTTGTTTTGTGTTGGCAAAATAGGTATCTACAGATACGTCCCTGAAATACACAGGTAGAGTGTTTGATATATTGGCAAATAGGTGTATCTCAAGTATGTCAAGATACACCCTTTTGCCAAAATAATCGATAGCTAATAATGTATAGAAATTGTTTTTGGCAAAAATGTGTATGTGCAAGAAATTTGCAAATATTTTTCAAGTTTAGAAATTAAGACAATACCATCCAATGAAAATGTTAAAATGTAAACTAAATTCTGCAGAAAAACTAATTTCCGAGCCATGAAGGTTTATATTTTATGCTCTTTTCAGTCACACAAGATACCAAAACTTCAAAGGTTGATTTTCTCAGCTCTTATAATCGGCGCTGTATACACCCTTTTGCCAAAACATGCCCGAACCATTTCGATGGTGCCATGGATCAAAACAAATCTTGCATTCCATTGTTAAATTTTAAGTTGTTAGGCTTTATTTACTACGTCTCTGGAATTTCAGCAGTTACACATACAGTAGTACACCATGTGGCACGAAAAAAAAAACATAATTACGCTGTCTTAATGTCCACTTATGGTTTTGTTTGTATTTGACCAACATCAACTAAATTCTAATTACCTCGATGCGTAAGCTTTCGACATCCGACATCTAAAAAAATAGACAGCTCACGTCAGTTGTAGCCATCATCATGTCCCATCTAATTTGAATATAAATTTCACCTCATGCTGCTTACCGTCATCAAAAATGTCGCGTAAAACTCTGCCAACATCTGCCGCGCTAGGAGCGATTTGATGCCCAGTTTCCTCCGCAGTGTGTCTTGCCAACTCCCCATGGTGTTCCTCAGTTAAGAGAGAAGTACCGGCCAATATCACCTAGGTGACAGAGTCGGTGTCATCTCTTTAAATGACAGACGAGAAAATAACCGGCGATGGTAGCAAAGAAGCGAAGTATAATGCACGACACGAAAAGCCGACAAAGATCATCGCAGGAAGATATGGACATTTTGTTTGCTATCAGGGCAGACATATAAAAAAACAACTGGTATTCTGGGGTCAAATGCCAACTTTGAATCATGATTCAGCGCGAAGTGGGCAAGAAATTGATCAGACGTTTGAAAACAGATTACCATTAATTGTGTCAATACAGACCCGTCCGTAATGGACAAAGTTTAATTTCCGTTTTTAGTCTTGTTTTGTTTATTTACCAAGCTCTTAAAATAGTTGGGTTCACTATCATTTTAAGCTGCTACTGAATAAAATTATGATTTAATGTTATTTTCTATTTTGATGTATTCACCCTATGTTATGCATTTTTCGTGACAGGTGTATAGAAAAAAAAATCCAGCTTATTTCTTTGACGAGAGTTTTCAATGAGATTGCAATGACACAGCATCTTTGATATACTTGAACACTGTAGCTGTTAGTGTCTTCCTACTGTCATAGCATTCAGTCGGCCATTCATCAAATGAACAAGTTGAGTTTATAATGAACAAACGTGTCATTGTATGGCCAATTACAGATCTATCTCTATAACGCGTAGGCAAACTAATTAATTGAGATATGTCTCCGTTAATTCTTATTTGTTGGCAAAGCAATTTATACCCTATTATCATCATTCAATCAAAGTCTAAGATGACTTCAAATAGTCACGCAAGAAAAATGACACAGCCAATTATTGCTTTGAGTTTTACTCTGGCATGTCATTGTTTGGTATATCGTTATCTTTTTGACAGGCGATCAGCAGTTTAAAGGGCAAGTATAGTTTCGATAAATAGCAAAAAATAAAAAATAAATTTTGGGCTATTGTGTTTTAGGTAGACCTATATATTATTTGCTAATGCCTTGAAAATCACCCCGTCTCAAATGCTTACAATTTTTAGAATTTGGTGCGTCATGACTTGTTTGCCTTATAGGAAAAGTAAAGAGCGAATTCTACTCTCTTATAATTTAAAAATTACATTTTGTCTCTAATTTTCAGTAGGTTTGATGTTGTTTTCTGTTCTGATGTCTGGGGTGAATCGGTGAGGAGCGGGGAATGCCAAGAGCGAGGAGAGAAGAGAATAGAAGAGAGAGGAGGAGGAGGAGAAGACAGAAGAAGAAGAAGAAGAAGAAGAAGAAGAAGAAGAAGAAGAAGAAGAAGGAGAAGAAGACGAGAAGAAGAAGGAGAAGAAGAAGTAGAAGAAGAAGAAGAAGTAGAAGAAGAAGAAGAAGAAGTAGAAGAAGAAGTAGAAGAAGGAGAAAAGGAAGAAGCACGAAGAAGAAAGGAGGAAGAAGCAGGAAGAAGGAGGAAGAAGGAAAAAGAAGGAGGAAGAAAGAGAAGGAAGAAGGAAGAAAAATAAAGAAGGAAGAAAAAAGAAGAAAGAAGAAAGAAAGAAAGAAAGAAAGAAAGAAAGAAGAGAAGAAGAGGAAGAAGAATTTACCCAAGATAGCCTCTAATATTGCTTTACCAGTGGCCTCTTGTATTATTACTATTAGCCTTAGTTTCCACCAGGTCACTATTGCACTCTATAGGTTTCGGAGCAGCAATGTGGATAAATCACCTTACTGATAAGAACGAAAATGCTATGGTGGGAATCAAACTCATCTCTCATGCGCGAAAGACAGAGAACAATTCCCTGTACCACGACACCTCCACACAAAAGAATACTTTTGTGAAAAATTTGATTAAAAAACTAAAACTGTCTGGTCGACCAATATTATACTTATATTTTAAAGTTTTGATCAGTTAAAGGTATTGGCTAACATTTACCACAGTTAAAAAAATCTGAGCCACATGATTCCTCATGCTACCAGTGTCTTTGATGAGGTCTAAAAATGAAGCCCTGAAAAATTTGTATTTCAAAATGATTATTTAGTGCTTTAAACAAGTGAAAATCGTAAGTTGACCAGATTCATTTGCCCATTTCCTCCCATAGACTTACTGTGTGTACACCTAGGTTATTAACCCTTTGGAGACGATTTGATTTTACTATAACATGCATTTTCCATAGACACCAACACGAGTTAACTCGTACTTAGTATCCAACGGGTTAAAACTCGCCCCGAGTTTTAATTGTTTATTCATGCATAACTTGCCATTGGCAGTGTAACTTTCCAAACTTTTGTATTCTATGGTGTTTATTTGTCCATTTGAACACTACTATGTAGCTCAGATATTAAGTTTGACAATTTTTTTAAATTGAAGCTCCACAATGTTAGCCTATCACTTTTAATTTTTGGTCGTTCATTAGTTAACACTATCACGCGAATTACGGTAACCCTATATCCTTCAGAGTATTACCGCAAAACAGCAGTTGACCGGGTTAAACTGAGACTCCAATGCAAATGCATTTGCGAAATTTCCATTTCCAGCTTTTGATATTCAGTTATATCATTGACCCGAACATGTCAATTTAGATATCAATACAAAGTTCAAAAGTCCATCTTAATGATATCACGAGTGCAATAATAATACTCAACCAGATATATTTACACACTGACGTGTAATTAGAACTGTATCGTAATACACATTCGGAAAAAAAGTGGAAGAAAACATACTTCAAATTCGTTATGACTGTATGAAAATGAACTAATACTCTAGAAAAAATGGGGCCAAGAACAGTGCAAAAGGAAGTATCTCTCAATTCATCAGAATATTCCAATGAAGAAGATGATATGGAAGAGGAGGATATCAACGAATCGCATTCATGGAGTAAAGCAAAAATGTATAAAAACCTCATCGTACTGAGCAGTGCGTTCTTCTTTGTTTTCACGGCTTACATGGCCCTACAAAATCTCCAGAGTAGTATCAACTGCAACGCCGGGCTGGGTCTGGCGTCCATGAGCATCGTGTACAGTACTCTCGTCTTATCAGGTACGTTTAAAGTTCATGGATCGCTTTTGTTTGCCTAAAATTAACATTGTGTAAATGCACTGGTTTATATAAAAAAATCAACAAAAAAAACATATATTGGTAATGAACGAAAATAGCAAAGTGCAGGAATTGCAAACTCAATTGTGTAAGAATTATACTGACCAGTCGAGTTTTACTTGAATTATTGTATAGCCTATACTGTCTCTGTTCAGAATTTTGCCATGCATAGGTGTTCATTATGCGGAATCTCTTGGCAAATTACAAACGTGTACCAAATGTATTTTTGCTACATGAGAAATTTTATGCAATAACTCTCATTCAGATTAAGATAAACTTCTTGACTGATTCAGTTCACTGACAAACAGGGTGTACGTACACCAGTTGGTATTTTGTGCGTTTTTCTTTTTAATCTAGGTAAGTACTAATCTTCAATTTATATTGATTATGTTTCAACCCGTTTGGATCTTGAGGTATTTTGCCCTTTAAGGCAATTTGTGTTATCTCCTTTCCCAATGTTCTCGTTCTTCTCTATATGCCAGAACCTCAATATCTTCGGCGCCTTGAGAATGCTATAATTGCACATTAATGGTTCACTCTGTAAACCCATGGAGGTACCTCCATGATAAACCTTGCCTATATACCCCATCCATACATCAATAAAATTTTGTTGGTGTTTGCCTGTGATAAAATTCTACTGGTGTAACATCTACTGAATTAGACAGTCATTTGTGTACCTAGTGGCATACCTTTAATGTTGATAACCATGCCAGCATTCAAAAGCACATCCTTTCATTTATGTTTAATCGCATATTAGATATAGTCATCAAGACCTGATGTATGTATCCCAACTTCCCAAGTATTTACAAGGATTATAGCAAAACAAGTTTACTGAAAATATGGCACCATTGTATCATTTCCGGTTCATTTTCAGCTCTCTTCTTGCCCACATTTATCATCAGGCACATCCACCTGAAATGGACGGTGTGCGTCAGTATATCGGCCTACTTACTCTACACCGCTGCCAACTTCTACCCCATTTGGGCCACCATGGTCCCGGCATCTCTGCTACTCGGGTGTGCTGCGGGCCCCCTCTGGGCCGCTCAGGGCACATATGTGACATCCATTGCTACTTTATATTCGAATCAAACAGGTAAAGAAGTGAAACAAATTGTAGGATATGTTTAATATTAGGGTTGGTTTGTTGTGAATTCAATTCAGTAGCTGCATTTCTTTATGGCGTTTAAGGCATTGTCTATCAATGCCTATTATACACGTATCCAGGAGTGTTTTGAGGTGTTCAATCGTCCCCTTTTGCAAACGGGGGTGTTAACACGCCCAAAACACCCCTTTTTTCCGGAAATTACCTTTTTTTTCTTTTGCACAAGGGGGTGTTTTTTGTGGAACTGAGTGACTTTTCGGCCGCCGGGCTGACCGTGAAAAATGTCGGACTTAGGATTAGGCCGTGGATGAACACCCCCCCCCCCCTGAAAATTCCTGGATACGCGCCTGATGCATGCCTTTAATATGAAATTCTGGAAATGCACTTCAAAAACCTGCACACCATGCTTTAAATAGCAAAAACCCAGGAGTGATTGTTTTTACCACACATATTGATCTTTAGACCAAGGAATTTTTGTATTCTATGTGATCACCTGTTTCAATTTCATTGAACAATGACAGGTGAGAAAAAAGAAGCGACTTCGAACTATTTCTGGGGTATTTTCTTCCTCTTCTTCCAATCGGCGGATATTCTTGGCAATGTAATATCGTCAGCAGTGTTGAAACAGGGAAATCAACTCTCAAATGACACCAAGGCTGAATATATTTGCGGCGCCTACGACTGTAGCACAGGTAGGTCTCTATTTGCATGTCACCTTTGACTTCGCTACACACCTTCACGTTTCATCAAAGCCAAGGTATAGTTTTGGTAAATGGTAAAAAATGAAATTCTTTGCAATTTTATTTTTAGATACACCCATGTGATCTATCAATGCCCTGAAAATTGCTCGCTCTCTCTAAAACCCTCCCATTTCTTTTTTTTTTTTTTAAGAAAATACTCAAAATGTAAAATTTCGCGGGGTGGGGGGGGGGGGGGTCGAGGTTTCCCATAGGCAATGTACATACCGCTAGATGCTCTTCTTAAATTTCAAGATCGTAATTTGTCACTTAAAATAATTTTCAGTAGATTTGATGTTGTGTACTGATGTCTGGGGTGACAATAGAATACTTTGTGAAAGATTGACAAAAAAAAATAGTCTGATCGACCAAAACTATACTTGAGCTTTAATTTCCGAAAGATCAAGACAATTTTATTTCACTTGTAAGGTAAGTTAACTTCATCTCAACTTCAAACGCTTACCTATATGCAACCGTTTTACCGTTATACGATAATTCATTACGTCGTAAATATTGTTTTCTGTTCAGAAACGAGTGACCCTGATGACGACACATACTGCGATCAACCGCCAAGAAGTCTCCTGGACACCCTTCTCGGGGTGTATGCATTGATGGATGTTCTTGCCATTGTCGTCGTCATCGCCTTGCTTGATAATTTACCCGTTGATCGCACCACCAAAACTCAAAGTACTTCCCATCTTGTACTCTCTTCCTTACGCCTGATGAAAAACTACAAGTTACTGCTTCTTATACCTCTGACTCTCTTCCAAGGGTTGAGGCAAGCTTTTGCCTTTGGAGATTTCACAAAGGTAAAGTAGAATATTTACTTGACATGTCTGTGTTAAAGCAATGTTAATAAAGTTTGATAGGTTATTAACGTATTGATTAAATATTGATTTGTAATGATTACATGCAATAGGTTAATAATCAATTCATTAATAACCAATACGTTAATAATTTCTCACGATTAGGAAAGTGCAAAACTAAGTATTTAAAGGCATAAGAAAATGGACGGGGCCTCTAAACTAATGGTTCTCGGCTCGGCCAATCGAGAACTTCGGAAGTATACGTTGCTCAGGGATCAAAGAATGTCAACAGCAGGGATATCCATGGTAAGTATCCTAAAAATAGGGTTAATCATGGATTTGAATAGGTGTCATTACCGCGGCAGCACACACTAGCCATGATGAAGTCCCCCCCCCCCTCTGGATGTAATACCGTCTCCTTATATCTATTTTCTTTTCAGTCATATGTCACGTGCACTCTCGGTGTTGGCTGGGTGGGGTTCGTCATGATATGCTACGGGTTTATGAACGCCCTATTTTCGTGGATATTCGGGCGTTTGGTGAAATACACGGGTCGTGTGGCAGTCCTCTGCCTGGGAGCCCTGTTCTACAGTGCCATCGTGATAACGCTGCTGCTCTGGACCCCAACGGCAGACCAGAAAATACGTCTCTTCAGCGTTGCGCTGAGCATGGGTCTTGCCGATAGTGCCTGGTTGGGACAGATAAGAGGTGAGGTGATCGTTGTCGTAATCATCGATGTCAGAATAAGTTCAGAATATATTTTGGATGCGAGGGCCCGGAGTGTGTAATTGGTGATGATCGCTTTCCGGTGCCCAGCGACTTGCTCAAAATCGTTCTGGAGGAGGAGTAGTAGAGGAGAGCTATTCTTGCCACTAAAAACCAACTCATATCTTTTTTTCAAATCTTTTATACCTCCTGCCGCTTCGGGAATGAGGCCCCGAATGAGGCATAAAAAACAAGTCTACGAAAGTTATGCAATATTCATAATTATGATTCTGATCGATCTGTTTTCGTGTTCTGCACTGCACAAATGTATTAAATCTATAACAGGGGGTGTCGATCCATGTTTCGGATTGGGGGGCAGGCAAAAGTGGAAAAAAATAAAAGATTTCGGCGCGCAGAGCGCGCCGAAATGCACTATACAGTATCTTGCGCGCGAAGTGCGCCGAAAAATCGAAAATTATGTATGTTTAATACTATTTCTATGCTAAGTTTGATGGTTTTGTAGTGCTTTCCAATGCTTTTTAAACATATCCTTACATGGCATATTATGAATTTTTCAAGTTTTCGAAATTATGGGGGGAGGGGGCAAATCGATATGTTTGACCCCCCCCCCATATTTTCATTGGGGTGGCGATTGCCCCCCTTGCCACCCTAGGATCGACGCCCCTGATCTATGATGTTCTCATTTCATAATTTTTTTGGCAATTTTGATCCCAGTGTTAGAGGAATTTGGTAAACGATAACGTAGGCTATAGAGAGATCTGTCTCCATTGTTCACAGGTCGTAAACATCAATAAGTAAATGCTTACACGTCAATGAAAAAAACGGTAACGCGTTAAAATACAGATTCGAATCGATTCTTTTTTATTAGGATGGCCAAAGTCTATATTAAATACATCAAGAAGATTATTCTTCATCTGCTAATGTTCTTGTGTTTTTCAATTGTATTTGCAGCGCTGTATGGCTCAATGTTTCCGGACCAACAAGAGGCGGCGTTTTCAAACTATCTCATCTGGGAATCAGTTGGTTGGGCGGTTGGTTTTGGTTACAGTAACTTTCTTTGCGTGTGGGTGAAACTGGTAATCTTGACCTGTACTTTAGTAATCGGTATGATAGGGTACGCAGGGGCCGAAGTTCTCGATACGAGAGAAAACAAAACTACACATAAATTAGAGAAACAAAAGCGGAAATATGGTGAAAGTGAAACGAAAGTGAAAGATGAAACAGTGGAGCTGAAAGCAACCCATACTTGATCGCATCTATTCCTGCATCTTGCTACGAGCAGTGGCGGATTCACCTCCCATGCAGTTCCGATGTGCCGTAGACAGGGACACAACAACTGGGTGATCTTTTTACGTGATGAAATCAGCTGATCCTCTACAAGCCCATCCCACGTTCCGTAATGAGACTAGAGTGATACCACCAGGATAAACGATCGACGATGGCCGCCTTTGATATCGCGTGGTTACATGAAAATAAACACTAACAAAACTTTACCCATTAATCAACCTGGTAACCAACTCCCTGATTATGTTTTTATGGATCCGCCCCTGACGAGATATTATAATATTTAAGCTGCACTGGTAGATTCTTGTCAGTATTTTCATTTTTGTCTGTAAAGAGTTATTTTATTTCGCCAATTTTAATGTTCGGCAAGTCACTTTGCACACAAGGAATTAGATCGATACCATTTGCTTCGGACTA
This sequence comes from Eucidaris tribuloides, assembly GCA_001188425.1. NCBI lineage: Eukaryota > Metazoa > Echinodermata > Echinoidea > Cidaroida > Cidaridae > Eucidaris > Eucidaris tribuloides. Next base: position 111,306 of record JZLH01S0027301.1, on the reverse strand, counting down.
GTACTTTTAATCCTTATAGGCCTACAGCGTTAAATCCGATTGCAACACCGGCGAAAATCCCGGGGGATGAGGGGATACATCCCCCACAAATTTGGGGCATGAACAGTACCTCCACACGCCCCCCCCCCCACTCACACACATATTCTTTTCAAGGGATAGCTAATTTCTCAGGTATAGTTATGCAGCCAATATCACAGGCTATGAAACGATTCCATTTTCGAGAGTTTAATGAAAAATAAAACGGACACCCCGGACCGTTTTGCAACACGAAATATACAAACTGCCTGCTCTCCAATAATTTGAAAGTCACAATTTGTCACTATAAAAACATTCTAGTAGGTTTGATTGGGTTTGTGATGACTAGGTTGAGATCAGTAATCTTTTTTTTTATTATTGATGGAAAAGTTGTATTTTCGATCCAAACTAATGTATACTTGGTCTTTAAAATATTTTTTTGTGAGTTTTGTCAAAATAAATATACATGCCTATTTTCTGTACAAGTGAATTTTTCTATGTTATATTGTAATAAATATTTTCACAACACCCTAAAATGTGTTTCTAGAAGTCTTTTTTTCCAAAAATTTCTCAACCATCTATATTACAATTCGTTGGTTGTCCAGCAGAAGGGCCCTAGCATATGTTCCCAGCAGAAGGCCCGTGACAGTATTATCTCTAATTTGAAAAAATATTGCCTTATTTGAACGATCTAAAATATCACACTACCTTTATTTCATGTAAAAAGAGCCAATGGTATTCAGGTTAGAGACAATTTAGTGTTAAGGCCCTTCTGCCAGACAAGCAATGAATTGTCAATACAATGTAAATGTGTGTATGTGTGTGTGTGTGTGTGTGTGTGTGTGTGTGTGTGTGTGTGTGTGTGTGTGTGTGTGTGTGTGTGTGTGTGTGTGTGTGTGTGTGTGTGTGTGTGTACACATATACATTGGTGCAGACAAAGAGGAAAAAGGAGAGCATTTGAATTTAATTAAATGAAACTACCAAATGAGTAAACAAAACACACATTTCTCTGTCAGACAGATAGTTCTAAAACTTAACAAGCAAAACAAATGAACCAAATAAGTTGGTATATTAATTTACACTTTATTGGAAAACAAAATATAAAAAGAACATTTCCAAATATGTTTTTCTCTATAACATAATAGGCATTGCGTTGAATTAGCAGTCAGTAAGAAACAATAAGCTAAACAATGTATAAATTAATTAAACTTAATTAAAACAAAAAATCACAATAGATACCACCCCTTGATTAAGGATCTACAGACAAGGTAGAATATATGACAATCTGTTTTGCCTCAAATGATTGTTATTACTATTCATTCTGCAAATAAATGATAAATCAGTGATGATAATCAGAACATATACATATTAGAAAATATTGAAAACAGTCACAAGAATACCACGGAAAGAAAAAGATTAACCTTATAAACTCTCAATGAAGGTCAGCATTCCCAATTTACATGATTGTGAAAAAAAAATTGTTAAATGAATACCGCATATCAAAGGGAAATAGCATGATAGGAACCAGGGGCCGGTTGCACGAAAGTCTGACATCCCAACTTCGTAGACAACTCCAGGGTTAAGTCATAATGCGTTTCACAAAACCCTGACATCGCAACTCCAGTGACAAAAGTTATGACAGCTCCGGAGCCGTCATAAATCAGACGCCACCTACAGTTACACTATGCACATGCCATTTCAAGAATCCACAAATTGTCAAATACAACCAGCAACATTAGTAATTTTACAATGATAAAACGCTTGAAATCATGCTATTAAATGTTTAAACGATATTTCAATTTGACATTTATCCTAAACATGTCTTAAGATATCAGTGATAAGTTTCTTAAATCTGTATGACATAATTGTTATTAGAGTGGTTAGAAATCATTGTTATATGCGTCTGTCATTAAATAATAAACATTTTGTGTTATACAACTTAAAGGTATTGGCTAACATTTACAACAGTTAAAAAAATCTGAGCCGCATGATTCCCCATGCTACCAGTGTCTTTGATGAGGTCTAAAAATGAAGCCCTGAAAAAATTGTATTTCAAAATGATTATTTAGTGCTTTAAAAAAGTGAAAATCGTAAGTTGACCAGATTCACTTGCCCATTTGCTCCCATAGACTTACTGTGTGTACACCTAGGTTATTAAAACTCGCCCCGAGTTTTATTGTTTGTATAACTTGCCATTGGCAGTGTAACTTTCCAAACTTTTGTATTCTAGGGTGTTTATTTGTCCATTTGAACACTACTATGTAGCTCAGATATCAAAGTTTGACAATTTTTTAAACTGAAGCTCCACAATGTTAGCCTATCATTTTAAATAAACATTTCAATACTCCATTACATAAAGATAGAATTAATATGAAAGAACAAAAGAACACACAAAATAAATATGGACATAAAAAGGACCAAATAAAAACAGTGCAGTGAATGAAGCTGCAAAATTAATGCAGTTATGGTATCCTTGCAGGGTCATTATTTTCTTGATCATGTGCTATCTAGTTGACGATAAAATTGATACTTAAGAGTTATTAAGAGTGTATTGTTTGTAATTATGTGATGGTTTATGTTGAAAAAATCTGTTCCTATAAATTTCAATCAACTATTTGTCCGTAATTTCAGTTAACGCTGGAATTGCATGTCACAAAATATCGCAAGTTATCATATCGTTTACGACAAAGACTAGTTTACTATCGATTCCGCTTGGAGTTGGAGATGTCATGGTTTCGTGAAATGCAAATTGCTGTCCGTCATATCTCCAGACATCAGTGACAAATATAGCACTGGAGTTGTGACGGTTTCGTGCAACCGGCCCCTGTTCTTACTTGGGAATAAAATTATTCTGGAATCAAGGTGTCTGTCGAGAAAGTTTTGTGATTAAAGATAGGGTTCAGGATTTCCACGCCAGAAAATGGCAAAATGAATGAAATCAGCTCAAATAGTTCACAATGTGAAGATTAGTACAAATAAACACCTGTCATAGAACCTTAAGGTAGAATACGTAGTTTTGTTGAAAATGTGGATGGTTGAATTTCAAAATTTGCACAGTGAAGATCATGTTCCGTTAGTTCCAAGATTGTCTGACCGGTCGCTAGCTGAGTCACGCAGAGTTCACCACTTGACCACTGCACTATGCGAACGTACACATAATCATGTTCAGCAATTTGAGCAAAATTTAACCTCGCCAAAGAACAATTTTCTGTTAGCATATCGTTATTAGTTTTTCTCATAAAACAATAAGTTCATGACGTATGGATCTCAAACTTTCAACAAACCATTTGTAAGTACTTTACTATCCTTGAATTGATCAATAAAGGGAAGTGATGACTTGCAAATCCTGAAATCTATCTTTAAAGATTGTGTCAGGATGTGCAAGTCCCATACTTCCCTTCATTTATCAATACCAAACGGTAGTTTAGCTACTTACAAATGGCGCTGTGTTGAAAGTTTGGTCCATACGTCATTGAATTTGTTGTTGTATGAGATAAACTAATACAGACATGTTACCAGAATGTTGTTCTTTCCGTGAGTTTCAATTTTGCTCAAACTATGAATCGCTGTTATGTGTATCATCGCAAGACCAGCAAAAGCAACTGATTGGTTAAACGGCTAACATCTCGCACACCTTTGGCTAACAGCTGATCGGACATTTTGGAAGCTGGCACGTGCACGTTTGACGTCGTCGGATTTTTTGAAATTGCTTCTGAGTAATTTGAAAAGGGATGAAGTTTAACCGGTACCAGATTTTCAGCCAACTCAATATTGTTACCCAAGTCCTATGAGAGGTGTTTATTTATATTAATCTTCACATTGGATATGATTCAGCTGATTTCAATCATTTAGGTGTTTTTTGACGTGCAAAATGAAGAACACAATCTTTAAAGGTTTACTCACTTTTAAACAACTAACATCAGTATTCAAGATGACAGCCAAATTTGTTGTATAGCATTGTATCGGTTCAATTTCTATTAGGATCACACTTTAATTCAGTATGATTACATCCATATTTGTTTCTCCTCATGTAAAATAATCAAGAAGAAATCCTTCCAGCCAAGATATACATTCCAGTTAGTTTAAACATTGGTATAATCTTAAGGCAATTCCAAGTATTACCAAACATGTCAGTGTCCTTTCATATAATTAAGCATGTATACCTCAATTAACACCCAAATAAAAAAACTTGATACACAACATTACATTATTCGGAGTGACTCCACCTCTAATCAAACGCAAACCAAATCAAAACAGAGATTAACTGAATTCAAATGCAGCATAGACCTCTTAAAAAGAGGGAGCTACTCGAGGCACACTAACATAAATAATGAAATTACCAAAATCATAAATTAGTGAAAAAAAATGATGATACCATTGGAATATAATTTAAACAGTCATATTATGGCGCAGTTGGAGTAACAAATTTACTGTGAAACTTCCAACACTCCCCCATCTTCAATAAGAATAAACAAATTAATTTACGTGTATTAGAATATGACAGTTCTAATCCTCTTGCAAGCAGTATCAAAGGTCTGCTTTCTTGATTTACACACCTCTTGCAAAAATCCTGGCTTTGGACCTGCATGCAAT
>JZLH01S0027301.1:71638-101812 GCA_001188425.1 Eucidaris tribuloides | reverse complement strand
AGTGCCTGTGCTGCGCTTGCAATACTGGGTGGAGCTAAGCCAATAGTGAATTATTAACACATCCCTAGCAACCAACCAATTAGGAGTCATTGAATATATTACTGTGTGACTATGTAATGTACATGTAAAGTATTGAGATTTGTAAAAATAATTACGGTTGATGTACATGTATCATCATGCGTTTTTGATACATGTTCTTCTGAATTTGGTTTGTACTTCATGTCTTTTTTTTCCAGATCCCTTACCAACAGAGTACATTTCCTGATCCTCCAACACCAGCTTGGCTCAAACAGAGATTGCCTGACAAAACTATATACTTAAAACTGAGAAGTAGACACAACCAGGACCCAGTCGTCATCTGCTCCATAACAATACAATGGAACTTCACATGGTGCGTACATTCATTTGGTCGACCAACTCATCTGTCCCAATTCCCAGTGGTGTTGCCCAGTCTGATGCATGTGGTACAGTTGTTGTACACTGTGAATGGCTTAAATTTGTGTCCTGGCAACCCAGATCCCAAGTTCACGTCAATTGTAAAGGATCGAGGAGGAAAGCTGTCAAGCTCAGCACTTGTGCCAGATATTGTGGAATGTAACAGTGAGATCTATGATGGCACCCTGAGACATAAGAATTGTGATGGATTAATAGCAATGGACAAAACCTGCTGTTTTTCATGTTCCATATACCGGGACACGCTGAGGAATATGCAGCGAAGAAGTGCACCATACAAACAAATTCGTAGAACTGCTGCCAGTAGCCGGGTGCCCATCAAACATTTGCACAAAGTCGAATTTGAGCAAAGGTTGAAAAACCAAAGTGTAACAAAGAGAGCACTACAAAAAAGAGTTTCAAAAAAAAACCTGCAAAAGCACTGGAAACAGCTCATGAGAAGGAAGGGGTGATGATCGAAGAAGAAGTATTTGAGAGACTCAAACAAATAATGAAGCAGCCCTTAACATAGCAGAACGGTATTCTTGTAATACCTTTAGTCGTCTCTTTTGGGGCCAGCAGGCCAAAGCACATGAGGCAAAGGGACCTTCTGGTCACAGATGGAACCCAATGATGGTAATATGGTGCCTCAACATTAGACTTAGTAGAGGAAGTAAGGCTTATGATGCTTTGGCTAAATCCGGTATCCCAAAACTTCCAAACCAGTCGACATTGCGGGCAAAACCAACATCTGGTTTTACCAGTAACTCGCTCAAACAGCTGTACAGAGAAATTAAGTATGAAGAGAGTGCTGAACACCAAAAAGACATTGTTATCTTCCATGATGAGATGAAAGTGAAGTACAATCTCGTCTGCGACAAACATTCAGGAGAACTTGTTGGTTTTACCAATATTGGTGACTTCAGGAACAAGATGAGGGAGTATGAGCAGCATCTCTCAGAATCAACAGAGCTGAAAAAAATGTGGCCAAGTATGTCCTTGCCGTTTAAGTGAGAGCCATCTTCTGGTATTTCAACTACCCAATCGCAAACTTTCCAACAACCAGTACAAAGTCACATGAAATTTTTACTTTGTTGTGGTGTTGCATTCAAATATTGGAAGTGAAAATCTGTCACAAGAAAGACAGGCCAGTGAGCAAGAGGCCTATTCTGAACACATTAAAAGGTAGGAGGAATGTCGAGCTGAAAAATGCAAAGACAAAGAGCGAGCATCTGAATCGGATGATTTTGAGAGCTTCACGTTTGACTTACAACAAGTTCTCTGTACTCCAAAGGGTCATGCATCAACTCTCTACTATAAGAGAAAATTCAGTTCATATAATTTCACCCTTTATAACCAAGGTTCGGGAGAAGGCAATTGCTTTTTTTGGAGGGCATGAAATGGATGGAAAAGGAGCTTGTGAAATCGGCACATGCTTGCTGAAACATCTGGAAAGCTTGCCGCACACTCTCAGAGAGGTTTCCTTGTACTCGGATTGTTGTGGGGGTCAAAATCGAAATCGGTTCATCTCTGCAGCTTTGTACTATGCTGTCAAAACAAGTCCACATCTTCAAGTCATTGAGCACAAGTACCTAGAATATGGACACACTCAAATGGAGGCAGACTTCATGCATTCTACTGTTGAAGAAGCGTCGAAGAATGCACTCATCAGTCACCCTGACCAGTGGGAAACTGACAATGCCTTGGCAAGAATAAAGATATCCTACAAGGTAACAAAGCTTTGTCACCATGACTTCCTAGATCTGGAAGGACTGTGTGATGCAATCTTGCCAGCTGCCCAGAAGGACACTTCTGGCCATCCAACAAAGTGGCTGCAGATCCAGACACCATCGTTACACAAAGACTTCTGCAACTATCAAATTCCGGTACAACTTTCACTTAATTGAAGTGTTACTTTTTTTTCTCAATAAAAGTTGACTCCGTACCTCATGGAAACATATAGTTTGTTATGTATGGATAAGGACAATTTGGGCAATTTCATTATTTAGGAGATTTCATCTGTCCAACATGCTTTAATCACGTAAATAACTGCATCAATTGATTCCTCGTGCCCCATTTCCACTGAAAAAAAAAAAATCATTTATTTGCTCCGGTAGGTTGTGTAGTTCAAAACTTATAAAAATTGATGATTTTTGTTGAAAATCCAAAACGGCCGCACTTGTGCCAGATGTTGTAGAATGCAACGGTGAGGTATATGATGGCACCCTGAGACATCAGGACTTTTGTGGATTATTAAACAACAAAGGAAAAAACAGGCTATTTTGTATGTTCAAATTACCATGACATGCTGAGGAACATGCAGCGAAGAAGTGCACCACACACACAGATTTTTAGAACTTCTGCCAGTAGCAGGATGTCCATCAGTCATTTGCAGAAAGACGAACTTAAGCAAAGGCTGAAAAACCAAAGTGTTGCAAAGAGAGTACATAGAAAAAAGAGTAACAAAACTGAAAAAAAGCATTACAAACAGCTCATGAATAGGAAGGGGTGATGATCAAAGAAGATGTTTCTGAGGGACTCAAACAAATTGTTCATGAAGCAGCCCCTAGCATAGAAGAGCAGTATTCTCATAATATATTTAGTTGTCTCTTTCGGGACCAGCAAGCCAAAGCACATGTGGCAAAGGGGCCTTCTGATCATAGATTGCATGGAATGATGGTGAAATAGTACCTCAACATTAGACTAAGTGGAGGAAGTGAGGCCTATGATGCTTTGGCCTAATCTGGTGTCCTAAAACTTCCAAATCAATCAACATTGCGGAACTATGTGCATTGGCCCAAACCAAAATCTGGATTTACCAGTAACTCGCTCAAACAGCTGTACAACGAAATAAAGTATGAAGAGAGGACTGAACACCAAAAATACATTGTTATTGTCCATGATGAGATGAAAGTGAAGTCCGATCTCATCTATGACAAACATTCAGGAGAACTTATTGGTTTTACTGATATTGGTGACTTTGGGAACAAGATGAGGGAATATGAGCAGCATCTTCCAGAATCAACAGAGCTGAAAAATATGTGGCCAAGTATATCCTCGCCTTTTAAATGAGAGCTTATCATGATTGAGTTAGTACCCGCATTTTGGCCACGTAACAGAATTCATCGGAAGGACTGCACAAGTTGCCAATTATATGCATGGCAAGACCATCTGCAGGGGTGACAAGGACCTCCCAAGATCATCCATTCAAAGGGGTCAATAAAGGGTGCCAGGAAAATGTGGGGTCACATCATTTTCCACCCAAAAAGATGGCAAACAAAACGATCGCCAACTAAAATGCCCTTGCTGCAACAAGCACACGAATTGACTGTATGCAAACATTTCGCAAAGAAGACACACAAAGAAAAAAATCAACATGGCCCACAGAAACAAGTTGTGCGACAACTGTCTACGACCGTGGCACAGGCCTGTAGGAATGATCCCGCCTGCAAGATTGAAGGATGTTGGAGGAAACATCATACATTACTTCATTTTACCCACCAAAGAATGAGGAGAAATTTTTAAAATCCTTGGATGAGTGTTTTCGATTACCACACCTGAAGTTTAATTCCATTGTTAACCACCGTGTTAAAGACCAGAATGGAGAATTTGAAAACAACTTCGCGTGGTATCTTGGCTGAGAAAAAAATGCAGAGTGTACCGCATGACATACAACTGGACGATGTCCAGCAAGATCCTGAAAACTATGCCTTCACCTCAGATCAAAGAAATCCAAAGGACTGGATTATGGAGACCGCACATTCAAGATCAATCCACCAGAATATAACTCATCACATGCAGGGTGAATCTGAGAGATGCAAACATTGTAGTGTATGACCCAAAACCTATATCTACCCAGTGGGAATGAAAATCTCTTGAGAGTTGAGACTTACCATAAAAGATATCTCAGTTCATAATTCCATCATCACTAACAAACTAGAAAATATGAAATACAAAGTGAAAGGTTGACCAACTTAACAAGTGCCTTGTTGGACAATGCTAAATGAGTTTGATGCAGTGGTGTTGACTGTGATACTGCAATGCAGCCGATACCACTAGTATTAAGAAGCTCACCAATTGTGCACCTGCCATTTGCAGACACCTGTTAGAAGGCATTGGACATCCACTGTCAGCGATGATAAGACTACTATGAAGGCAAACAAATTTTCGGAGCCGACACTATGGACAACTGTGATGATTTGGACGGTAAGGTGTCATTTAAGAATGTAATATCTCAAGCAGTATAACATGCTGTTACTAAAGGTGCATGCTACAAAGGTGGTTCTTTTCCAATCAAGTCATTAACACAGAGTCAGAGTCCAGGTGTTTCTGCTTCAAATTCAAGTGGTGATCCTGCACCATCATCCATGCCCAGTATGCTTAATAGGGCTAGCATGGGTGAATTAGTATCGAGTATTGTTCTGACCTTATTACAGCCACTCAATATCCAGGTTGTTACTGCAATGATAACCTTGGCGATACAGGCTGAAGTTAAGCAGCTGGTCAACAGCGATGGTCTGAGTAGTCTCAAAATGCAGACCCAGAAAACAAAATTTGATGTGGACAGACTGGTACAGGATGGGAGGTGGGGGGGGGATGTTCGAATCCATGGTGTTGAGGAAACACCAGATGAGAACACCAATGAGATCGTGGTGAAGTTGGTGAAGTCTGTTGGGGTAGACATCACTGAGGCAGACATTTCGGTGAGCCATCGCTTGCCTTGCAAACATGCGACAGGGGGTGATACTTGGTCTCGTGGCAAGACCATCATTGCCAAGTTTGTGAGGCGTGATGTCAAAATTCAGCTTATGAAAAACAAGAAAAACTGAAGTCGATGGACGCATACAAGAAGTTGATGGACGCATACTGTGCATGCAAGAGTTGAAGAAGGATGTCAAAGGAGTTCTTGCCTGTGCTAGCGGGCATAGCACCTGCAGCTCTTTGAAGACAACATCACAAGTATCGACTGGTGATTAAGGCCTCCTCAAACACCAACCACCTCCTCAACGACCTTGTTCAGAATCCTCCAGTGGAGAGTCAACGGTTATCTTCCCGCCACCCATTCTCACGTGAAGTAGAAGTCTCTCCATGGTTCAAATTTCACATCTTAGATACATGGAGAACTTCTTGGCGAGAACACACCTCCCAACCAGTTCACAGTCACCCCAAACACAGCGTTGCCACCAGGTGCCGATCTACCCGCAATCTTGGGTAACTCTGAATAGACTTCGCACTGGTGTGCAGATTCAACCACAACATGAACCGCTGGGGTTGCGGCCATCATCATCATGTGTTTGCGGCCCAACCGACCAGACAGCGCACCACATCATTCATGAGTGCCCTATCCTTGGACCTCAGAGAACTCCGACATTGATTTAGGAACCCCAATCCCGAAACAGTGAGTGGGACTACAACAGCTGGAACAAACTGCCTAGCTGCCTCACAAGAAGCAAGAAGAAGAAGAAGCATCAATTCCATACGTCTTGTACCAGGCAGCTGTTAAGCAAAACCCCTCCATAATAGTGAAGTTCATCTCAAAAGTTGAGGTCAAGAAAGAAAGAGAGGAAATCGAGACATATTGGCAAGCCACAATACCTTTGCCAAATACACACAGGATTCAGCAAGCACTATTTGCTTGTTTGTGACGTATCAGCTTCTGAGGAATACAGATGTGTATGTATAAGAGAGGATGATCTAGAAAACACTTGTGACACTGGATGAAACCTCTGATGATGAAGAGGCTGATGAAGACAATTGGGAGAAAACAATATTGATCTCAAAGTCAATGTCATGCATCCAGCAGGTACAGTCTGGAAGTGACCACAGCCATCAGATCAAATATTCTACCTAAAGAAGATGTTACTCGAGAAGATATCACCACCAACAGTTGCTGAAGATAGGGGCCAATTCAGTTTCATATTCTAGGCACAATTGTAACATCGAAATTTGAATGTGCAACACTGAATACCTTTTTTTTTCATTATATTTATAGACAACACATTGACTTTTAATCATTTCTTTCCCATTTTTCTGTGAGACTACAAAAATTTTTTCACACAGTCTAGATGCTGTCAGGTTCTTAGCAAAAGACTGATTGTGATGAATGCACAGGACATCCACACTGAGAAGGCGCGACAACTCAGGACTATATTGAAGTAGTCTAAGCGAACTCTCCAAGGTCAGACACGACTTTGAAAAGACGGACTAAATTTTACTGATTTTAAAGACCTGTGCAACTTGATTGTGAGATGGTTTAGCACTGCTAAATCCATTTATACTCGCGTGTGTGACTTCTTGTCGATGACCATGACAGCAGAGCAGAGGATGGAAGCATTTCTCAAGCGACTACGACAGGCTGCTGCAAGTATCGTGTACAGGGAGATGCAGATACGTCACCAACTACTAGACGCACTGCCAGACGAGTGTCACATGACCATTCTGATGTCAGCTTCTACCTGCAGATGACATCGCTGCCAGAGCCCAGCTAGACTCAGATTAGACAAAAAGAAATAACCTTTTCTGCACAGAAAGAGATTTCTAGAGATTTCTCAACTTCAGGAGGAGATAAACGCCCTCAAAATGACCGACACAACTGACACAAACGACTCAAGGGTACAAAGCTGCCAATGACAACAATGTTTGGGGAGAATGTATGAAATGACTTAGGAATGTGACGTGGCAACAGCCATTTGTGTTACCCCAAATAACAACAGTACAGCACCCACCATTCCCACTGCAACAACAACAAATCAAGGTTGAAATGACATATATTTGTAATGCACTTTTGTGGTGCTTTGACAATCCCCCTTTTCACAGCCAATTTCCACTCACTTTATTATTAAATTCCCCAATTTGCTTTTTTAGTGCCTTCTGGATGTTCCAATACACTCCCATTCCAGAGATTGCGCACCAATTTGTGCACACTAACATTATTTTTGGCCCTCTCTGAACCTACCATGATTGCAGTAAAAATACCATGGCATTGACCTATTGTTGGGTGAAGAAAAGAATGCACCTGTAATATATTTTTCTTCTTTGTAATCAAGATAAGGGCAGATATTTGATATCTCTCTTGCCATGAATTCTTTAGGATGAACAATACTTAGTCTGGATTATAAAAAAGACAACGGTCATTGCCGTAGTGCTGTGTATTATAAGTGTGGGTATAATGGCTAGCTAAACTGAGCTATCAACTCAAGCAAGCCTGCTTGTAAAAAAAGAAGATTGAAATACACAGCTGTAATTATATTGTATGGGTTATGTGCTTTCTCAACCTTATTTCATCAATGTAACAAATAACTAAAGTAACATTAATCTAAATTTCATCAATGATGCAACAAATAACTAAAATACCAATGCCCATACTGTGACAACAACGTCTTTTTTCGCCATTAAAATGTTGGATCAATCAAGCATTCATATCATAAGAGATGCACTGCATATATTGGCCATGACTTTGCTATTTGGTTTAAACTCCAAAGGGAATGTATCATAAAGTGGTTCCATGATATTTGCTCAGCCGACAATTGCTCCAAAAATTGAATCAGTGAATTCAAGAAGAGGCCCCAAGTCCACATTTGTTTCCATGTGAACTTGGGCCGGTTGTGAATTCACCCTAATTCACCCTAACCCTAACCCTACTCTAAACGGGGAAGTTAATGGCAACCATAAACCTTACTCTGTGCCTTCTGAGATGTTTTCACCAAAGCAACTGTTGGAGCAAATGTCAGGTCATCCATAAAGTATTACGGTAATCTCATTCTGATAACAAAAGAAAAGGTCCATCAATAGCTCTGTACACTGGAACAAACTGATATAACAATCATGAAGTGCATTTGCACATTATGCCAACTCCATGACATTTGATTCCACTTCAGGCAGCAATTTATAATACCAATGGAGTCTGATACTGATAAGTATACGGAAAGTAAAGAATTAAAGTTCTTGGCTTGTGACAGTTTCTAGTTTTCAGGTCAATCACAACCCAAATGCTCAATTTATGAATAAAAGCCTTTTTTTTAGGGTTGAATCAAAAGTTTACTTTCATTACCCTCAGAGTTACTTCTTTCTCTTTTACATATCACAAAAACAATCAGCCTTTTGTACTCACTTGCACTACTACTATTACAACATTTTTTGTGTTCAATGCCATCTTGGCAAACATATAATGCATACTCATTTTTATAAAAATATAACTTCTTGTATTTGTACATGTATATTTCAATAAATAACGAAAATCTGTACACAGTCCTAACATTAACCCTTTTTTAACCCTATTTCTAACCCTTCAACGTATTCTCACACCAGACTTGTCTGACGTAGTATGTGATTACCCGTAACAGAGATAAATTGTGGGATACGTTAAGTGTCGCTTCCTGTCATTTGAATGTCATCTGGTCTATCTTGCATTGTTTTTCTGGTCGGCGTGTCTGGGTGTTCCTTGATATATTCTTTGCTGTGGTGCACAACGGCCCCATGATCAAGTTGATACTGGCAGAGGGCTCGCAGAGGTCTAACCAGAATCTGCAAAACACAAAGAAACATTCAAACTAATATTTTGCAAATGGAGAAACTGAGATATTAGAAAAGATACACAATTGGAACACAAGCTAGAATACAAACTTGAAATCAGACCTGGTGTAGAGGATTACCTCAGAAAATATGACATACTGCCTGTAGTCTATGTTGAAATTAATGGTGAATATCATCTGCTGAACTGCAAATCATTGTTGATAAAAGTGTCGGATTAAAGGCATCGTATAACACTGTTTCCAGTTTAAAAAATCTGAGCTACATGATTCCCCATGCTATTGGTGTCTCTGATAAGGTCTAAAAATGAAGTCCTGAAAAAATTGCAGTTTAAAATGATCATTAAGTGCTTCTAAAAATTTACAATCATTGAGCAACCATTCCCGTTTTCCTTCATAGACTTCTGTGTAGCAGAATTTTCTATCAGCTGAGAATAATTCATGTGCCGATTTTGATGTGTACATATTTTACAAGTGACAGCATAACTCTTTAAAGTTTTGTGTTCTAGGGTGTTTATTTGTCCATCCAAACACTACCAGATATGTCAGATAGCAAAGTTTGACAATTTTTAAAATAAGGCTTCCACAAAATTATATAGTGATTTTGATTTTTTTAAAGTCAAGACAGTTTCAAAAAACGTAAGCTATATAATTTTCCCTGCTATGAGTGTCTATGATAGGGTCTGATAATGAAGCCCGGTAAAATTGTTCTCCAGAACGATCATACAGTCCTGTGACAAAGATAAAATCTCTGAGTACCTGTTTTTGCCATGCCCATTTTCCCCCATAGACTGCTGTGTTACCACTAAAAGTTGGCAGGAAAGAAAATTCCTGTGTAGTATTTAACATCCATACATATCTTGCCAGTGGCAATAAAACTTTCCAAAGTATTATATTCTAGGGTGTATATTTGTCCATTCAAAAACAATCACACAGTGAAGATATCCATGGTATTTCATGACTTCATGAATCCACCCCCTTCCGGCGATGAGCTCGGTCTAAAAATCCAGCCATTTTAGGGTAATGTATCTGGGATAATTCATCAAAACAATAAAGTTTTCTCACGGTAATATGAATAATATATCAACCTACAGACTCGAATATTTACACCATGTTTTCAGCGGGCAATATTGACTCCAGTGATCATCTATACTGTATCTAACTAAGACTTATAGAAACATGATTCGGAACCAACCTCTCGTAGTTCTGGTTTTCTCTCTAAAGCAGCCAGAGCAATGGCAGCAGATTCCACAGTAGATACTGATGCTTCAGTTGGTTGGGTGCGTATAACATATTCACTGCATCCAGCATCAGAAAATTGCACCTGAGGGACAGTCAAGAAATATGAAATTCTTAGGCTTCCTAAAACATGTTCATGTTTACACTTGACTATAACAATGTTGAGCATGAAATATTTTCAAATTTGCATTCAATTAAATATATTCAGTAATTTGTGAGGTTTGTGACAAAGAGTAAAGAAATAAGGGGTTAGTATTACAATTCATTCTAACCTTCAATTACAATTGTTATACTAATTATCATATATATGCCTCTTGTTTCAACTTCAGTATGACAGACAAACTACATCAGTAACTATAATGTATGTGGACATAACAAATGATCTTTAATTAGTTCATCATTATCTGATCAGTAATTTTGTATGTTAAAATATTTTGTTACAAATCTGTAAACATAGCATCCCTGCTGCTATATTACACTGTTTATCAGACTAATTTTAAATATTTTAGACTAGACAGATATTACAGTTGGGTAAACTATTGAGCTATAAATTGTTATAATTATTTCAAGTTGGGGGCCATTTGTTTTCACATGTCAATATTGTGCCCATGCTAAATATCACCATATTTACATTTTAATCTAACGCATTGTGTTATTTTTTGGTTACATCCTATAAAATCCTGAAAGAATAGAAACGATCAATGGATATTTAATCCATCACTAATCTTTCTGCTCCACAGTCATAAAATTATGTACAATACCTGTATGCAGTATTAGATTTATGGAAGTGAGCATGCTAACAGGTCAATGCACAAAGTGATTTTAAGTGGGGAAAAAAGAAGAAAGACGAAGAAAAACTATTGAGCTATAAATTGTTATAATTATTTCAAGTTGGGGGCCATTTGTTTTCACATGTCAATATTGTGCCCATGCTAAATATCACCATATTTACATTTTAATCTAACGCATTGTGTTATTTTTGGTTACATCCTATAAAATCCTGAAAGAATAGAAACGATCAATGGATATTTAATCCATCACTAATCTTTCTGCTCCACAGTCATAAAATTATGTACAATACCTGTATGCAGTATTAGATTTATGGAAGTGAGCATGCTAACAGGTCAATGCACAAAGTGATTTTAAGTGGGGAAAAAAGAAGAAAGACGTCGAAAGACGGGGAGAAGTGAAATACACCCTTTAACAAAATATCAAACGGATGAACTCACTTGTCTTGGTTTGTGAAACAATTGGTTGGATTTGAAGATACTAGTAGCCTGGTGCCATGTTCCATCTATGATGATAATGTTGTAGCCATGGCCATTGCCTTCCACAGGGATGGGAGATGGTACCTCGTTGACATCAATTGCCTCGGGGCCTGGGAATAAGACTACAGTATTTGGACTGGAACAGACCTTCGCCAGATGAGGATGACTACATAAACATGGACAAAAATGAGACACAGTACAATGTTTAAATTATCATTGTACAGCAAAATTGGTACCAATTCAAAAATCATTTCATCAGCTCTCAAAAATGATGCCACTATTCTAATCATCAGATATTTGACATGACCCAGATCTCTAACTAGACATCGACTGCCGCGCAGTCCGAATAGGTTATAGCCTCCGCATCTCGCAGTCCCACCAACTGAATGTAATTGTGAAAAAGCTTCAAGTTTACCATGGTAGCAAGCGAATTTAGATGAATACATGCACTAAGCCATTGTACCCTTGACCAAGTTACAGTAAATTCCAATCAAGCCAGTTCTATAATTTAATCGCGACAATGAGCTGCAATCGGACAGGAGGCCATCTGTGACACTTTGACTCTGAAACTTTCAACTCAAAATCGAACAGTAAAATTGGTGGCCTTATACAAGATACTTCTCCCAAGTTACATCAAAATCGGGAAAAGTCATACTCAAGATTATCCGACAGTCATGCAGCCCAAATCAAACATATTTAAGGCCCTGTGTAGCCCTTTGACCTTTGAGCTCACCAAATCTAATCAGTTTAATTGCTGCTCTCATAATAATATCCCCAAAATAACATAAAAATCTGACAGGGTCCGTCTCAGTTATTCATGGTAACTGAGCCCAAATCAGACATTTTTAGGCTGCGGTGACCTTGACCTTTCGCTCCAAAGATCTAATCAGTTTATTGGTGTGCCTTTATAATAAATACTTCACCCCACGTTCATCACAATCCGGACCATCGCTCTCAGTCTATCGCGTCTACCACGAGCCCAATCAGACATATTTTAAGGCCGCAGTGACCTTTGCTTGTGACCTTTCAGCCCCAATCTAATTTCGTTCATTGTGTGCTAATTATACATACTTCCAACACGCACAGTTACATGACATTCCGACCAGCCCGCTCTCAATCAGCTTATCGCTTCGGGTAACGTAGCCAAACTCAGACATATTTAAGGCCTCGGTGACCTCTGACCTTTGACCGTTTGAGACTAACCTCAAAATCTAATCAGTTCATTGGTAGCTCAATAGTACAATACTTGGTGCTAGTTACATCAAAATCCGATGGGGGTTTCTCAAGTTATCGCGGTAACGAGCTCAAATCAGACATATTTAAGGCCCGGTGACCTTTGACTTTTGACCTTTCAGCCCCAAAATCTAATCAGTTCATTGGTGCCTCATAATACATACTTCACCCAAGTTACATCACAATCCGACCAGCCACTCTCAAGTTATCGCTGTAACGAGCCCAAAGCAGACATGTTTAAGGCCCAGTGACCTTTGACCTTTGAGCTCCAAAATCTAATCAGTTTATTGGTGCCTCATAATAATACTTCACCCAAATAACATAAAAATCTGACAGGCCGTTCTCAAGTTATCACGGTAACAAGCCCCAAATCAGACATATTTAAGGCCCGGTGACCTTTGACCTTTGACCTTTCAGGTCCAAATCTAATCAGTTCATTGGTGCCTCATAATACATACTTCACCTAAATTACATGACAATCCGACCAGCCGCTGTCAAGTTATCGCGGTAACGAGCCCAAATCAGACATATTTAAGGCCCGGTGACCTTTGACCTTTGACCTTTCAGCTCCAAAATCTAATCAGTTCATTGGTGGCTCATAGTACATACTTGGTCCTAGTTACATCAAAATCCGATCGGGGGTTCTCAAGTTATCGCGGTAACGAGATCCGGTAACGGACGGACGGACGGACGGACGGACGGACGGACGCACGGACGGACAACCCGAAAACAACCCGAAAACAACTTCGTTGCGGAGGCATAAAAAAGGTCACCTTTCTTTTGATCCAGAATGTGTCAATACCAAGTTTGAACAAAATCCCTCTAAAGTCAAAGTTAACACACAAAAGCATGCAATCCAATAATGGAGAAATCTTCAAACTGGTTGTACAAAGATGACTTTGATCATCACATTATGGAGAGGATCATAAAGTGGTACAAATTTGATCGAAATCGGGAGAAGATATTTTCAAAATGATGAAAATGATTGTTAATACAACAATTTGTTTTGTACATACTGTGAAACCTGTCTTAGCGGCCACTTCTCTACATATGATCTTAATCGAATAGTGTACATGTAAACTGTAGTATTTCTATGCAAGTGCAGTGATACTACAGACTACAATGCCTGTCCAAGAAATTTAATACAAGTGCTCTTGTAGCATGTAAATTACTTCTTTCAGGAGCTTTTCATGCATGAATTTCAAATATTCTCTGTCATGAAATTGAGAAATAACAAGTGAAGAAAAATGGGTATAGAAAAAATGGAAAAATGACCACTTTCCTTTCACTTTATAGTCTAAAACTTCAAACTAATACAAGTTTGCTCTTTTAGAAAAGGTAAAATCCAGAAATTGACCATGCTGACCCAAATCCATATTTGAGACCTAGTGCAAAATATGGTCATACAATTTTGTGTTTATTTCTGATACAGGCTCATAGAGACTGAGACCTTTCAAATGCACCAACTGCCATCTGCAATTTTATTTTTCGAGAAGACTGGTACTGCTTTGTCCTATACTTTTCAATCACATGACCCAGCCAGATAAAAGTGTTTGCTCTTGTATCTTTTTATCTTTGACTGTTTAAATGGACAAAAAAATCCCACCTTTTCTCTGAAAATCTCTTGCCCTTGATGATGTAGCACTTGTCTACTGGCAAGCAGGCAGACAGAATTCTAGCGGTGCGTAATCCTCTCTTGCACTCGTTGGGATGCTGGATAATATACAGGCAAGTACTGACTGGTAACCTGTCTTTGGGGAAGTAAGGACACAGCCCAACACTTGATGGTCGCCTGTCCACAAAATTAGAGGAAACAAAAAATGAGTACCAACTATAATTCTAACAACATAAATATATTAAGTGCAGATCTTATGAAGCAGTACATACAGAGAGCCCATCTTAAATGAACAAGTACATAATTATTAAATTTAAAAAAAAAACAAGATCAATATGGATTTTGAAACGAAGTAGAAACTCGTCGCCAATGTCATATTTGAGGTTCAAAATTAGTACAGCCTATCAATTGTAAGACGCACCCCTCGACCCCCGGGAATGGTGCGTACTTGTCAAACGCGAGTCGGATTTATTACTATACCATGACGCACCTGTGTGTCTCGACTATGACGGACCATTTTCTTACAATGACTGTGCCTAGGCCTATTTAAACGGCATACAAACTGACGCACCCCATTCACATGCTGTGTGACGGACCAAATGCTTCCATACGGTACCCTGCGACCTGCGTCATTATTTGTTGGTAAATGACCTACCCATGACGCACCATTCCCGGGGGTCGAGGGGTGCGTCTTACAATTGATAGGTGTATTAAATAGTATAAATGTATTCAGCATCAAGTCATGATGTACAACAGATGGCAAGCTTTTGCTTTCTTCCATTCTGAACTTGGACTTGTATTATGAATTCAACTTCTGAACTTCAATATTCACTAGTTGGTGCAAAATTTTATTCCCTTATTTGTGTTAACAACTTTTGGTGCTGGAATATGGAACTACAGGCTACAGCTTAAAACACTTCCATATCAATGATCAGCTTGCATAATATGCAAGCTGATTTAGAAGACAGAAGTGTTTTGGCATATTTTAAGGGGGAAGTTTGGACTAAACTGACATTCACAAATAAGGGGTATATAGTGCAATAGATGTAAACTATTCCTTACACCTGTCTATATTATCCTCTTGGCAAATGTTCATTCATGTGTGAAGGCATGGGACAGGGTTCCAAAAATCCGGCATCGGGCTAAAAATTTTAGATTTTTTTTTTATTTTACGAAACTGTTTTGAACCAAACTTAGTTAAGTGAACTGAAAAAACCTGGATTTATTCAATAAAGCTGAAAAAATTCCGTATATTTATTCGGAAATGCAATTTTTGGCCTTGTATAAGAATCGTACACGTAGTCAAGCTACTACATGCAGACATGTAAGATATTAAATACAAGCATCCCGCTGCCGCAGGCAGCGGGATGCAACTGTACCCATTGGTTCTCATGGGGTCCGAGGTGCAACAGCTGTGTGCGGCGCTTCTTATTACAACGATAAAATTATTCAAACTGTCCACCCACAGACACTTCAATGTCTATATAGTTGCAGCGCATTACAAAAACTTAGAAAAAAAAAGGTAGAACTCACCCAAATCCGAGATTTTCTTGAGACTTCCTTCGTCACGGCAATGCACGGCGAAGTTGATTTGTGTGTAAACTATAGTCGCTCGCAGTGATTCTTGGGTAATGTAATCGGGATCCGTTGTAATCGGGATCACGGATCCCGATTACATTATCCAAGAATCACTGCGAGCGACTCTCATAGTTTACACACAAATCAACTTCGCCGTGCATTGCCGTGACGAAGGAATTCTCAAGAAAATCTCGGATTTGGTTGAGTTCTACTAATTTTTTTTAAGTTTTAGTAATGCGCTGCAATGTCGTTGTAATAAGAAGCGCCGCACACAGTTGCACCTCGGACCCCACGAGAACCAATGGGTATAGTTGAGACGCTGTCGCGTGCGCGACAGCGTTTCTTGAGCAGTTGAGGCTAGTAAGATACCAAAACTTCCGTGACTGACTCAATTCGACTGGTGACTTATCAAAGCACCACATTATTTTGTGTACTCGGGACTATGACAAGTTACCCGCAGCGTGAACAGACGTCTCTCGTTGATGGGGGATCACTCGGCATGGCAGCCAGTCCCGCAAATACATCGTCTCCATCTTCGACGGCAACACCGACTTCAGAATCATCTGCCATGTAGGTATCTGCCATTATCTCTCGTTCCAAGTCAACCTCAGATTGAATCCAACGTGGGTATGATACACTCAGGACACACTGCAGTGCGATATCGCGAGTCGAAAGAAATGACGTCATGCTGGGTCGGCCGGCCACAATCGATCACTCTCGCATCAACACAAGCAGCAATTAGTGGTTCACTCTAAACTCGGGTTGATACCCAATGAAGTCAAATTGATTACTAGTACTTGGAACATTTATCTCAACAAAAATCATGGTCTAATATTCTCGGACTCCCTGACTTTTTTCCGAATGGGGCTGCTCAACATGCAGGTGCCACGCCCCGTGAATACATCAGTTCGAAAAACAATAGTATCCACAATGCTTCGAAAAAGATGCAGTACAGTTCTCCCTAACGAGTATCCACAATGATTTGAAACGGGGTACAACCCTTAATGAGGATTTTTGTCCGTGAAGGTTTACAGACGAATGTAAAAAAACAGATAATAATTTTGTCTTGTTATGGCATCACAGAGCATGACCCACAAACTATTTTGCAGAAAAAAATGAATATTCCCTAATTGTGTATTTTACCCGTTTACCCCACTCATGATCTGGAGATCAGTGGGGTAATTACACTATAATGTTTATGATGTAAGAGGGCGTTGAACGAAGTTTGGAGAGAGCCACCTCAAAGGCAGAATCGGGGGCAGGCGAAGTATTTGGTAGTGGTGAAAAAATACAATTTTCTCATATATTGTGTATTTTGATAGACTAATGCACTGAATACCACACGCTCTGAAACACTTTTATTTATATAAAAATTATTTGAACATAAAAACGTGGGAGGTGGGAGAATCCCGACAAAGATTTTATAATAATGGGAAATTATGATATCTGCTCACTCACTAATCGAAATGCATTATAGTGGTATTATAGGTTTAACATGTTTTCTCCTGTCTGGCGTGACCATATTTTGAAAATGACTGGTGGAAAATTTGTCCCGTCCGATCGACGAAATTTATACTTTGGTTTTAATGGGATATGACATGATTGGGAGAACTCGGAAAAAATAAATGTCTCAAAACAACTATAGTTTGAAACATTAGGGCCTATACCATGCATCCTTGCTGGAAAGACTTGAATTTGTTTACTTGATTAGGAAAAGGGCATTAGCGTTCATTTACCAGTATTGAATCAATTTTGTTGCTCAGGACAGAAATTAATCTCACAAAGGTACACAACAAATTTGACTGTCACGATGAGTACTATTTAAAAAGAATTAACATTTAACCATGAAATTCAGACAACAGAAGCCTTGAACAATGTATTTGATCATCCCAAATGACTTCTCCAATCCATTTGCCCTTATAAGTGCGTCCCAGAAAGAAAAAACAGAACCCCAAACAAAGGCTCATTGTGCGGAAGCAATGGGGCATATGATTGACAAAAGATGTTCAAAATGAAACTTAGACTTATGCTCTTCAATGAAACACTTAAACAAACTTTATTCCATTCATGCATCTCTGAAAAACCATTTGTTTTTGGCTTTTGACACTCCGGCACATCAGGAAAAGAAAGGCAAATGGCACACAATGGTAGTGCACTGAGTGTCAAAGCCAAAAAGTGTAGCAATATCGGTTTTCGACATTAAATTTTCAAAAGTCATGGTAACAGAAGATGCCATAAAGGATCTACAGTTTCGCTTAACTGTATTAATTAAAAGAGCAAAAGCAAAGTTTATTTAAAATGTCTTTGCACAATCATAACGCCCCCGCGGGAATCCAATACGCTCATTCGCTTACCGCACCAATAAGCCCGTTGTTTTAGGGTTCTATTTTTCTTGGAGTTCGGGCTGTGTTCATATCAAAATCGGTAATTCTCTTGCCCAGGATAATGGACTGCAAGTGATGTACTCATAATGATCAGTTTCTTGCTCATAATTTTCATACTTTCCTTATTCAAGTTCGTCATTGTTATCTTAGTCCCCTGTCGTCTCAACTGGAAATGTGTGGCACATCACGCTGCTCATCTTTGGTCGTTTATTTTCGATTTTTTTTTTCCAATCGATTTCATAGTTTTCCCATCCGTTTTGGTCAAAGACATTTCAACTTCGTCTGAAACTGATGCAGCCTATATTGCTTGTTTCAACAATCAATATCTTATTTCAAATTTTCATTCAAATTCTGCACTGATTTGGGCTTACATCATACGCGTACGCAGGGGGGGGTGTTTGGGGTGTTCAAACACCTCCCTTTGGCCAAAGGGGGGTGTTTTAGGTGTTAAACACCCCCCTTTAGCAAAAGGGGGGTGTCCGAAAATTTTGAAATTTTTGTTCACCGCTTAATGTTTATGTGCCTTTGTATGTTTGTAACTTTGCATGTATGTAGGCCCTTGTGTGTGGACATCATGTTACATTTTGCAGAGGTCAACCATTCTTCGTAAATATTTATTCCTTTTTTTATATGTATTTTATGGTGTACAATGTATGTGTATTAGTGAAATGTTTTTATTATGAATGAATGAAGTAAATAGAATTGAATAAAACTCGACTATACAAACAAACATTCACCCCTCCCACATCCCCATGCAAAATAAGCACAAAATCCCACCATTGTAGTGAAGAATTGCAAAAGCTTCACAGCGGAAACACCCCCTCCCACCCTCACCCCTCCATGCCAAAATACCCAGCAAAGTGTATGCACAAAATCTCATCATTTCATCATAAAAAGGGCAAAAGGTCCTCACCGTGGGAGGAAGACACCCCTCCCACCACCACCCCCCCCCCTCCCGGGAAATCATGTGTCCGGCTACTGCTGGAGTGTGCGTGTCTCCTGGCTGTATGGATTTGTCTTGAATTTGGTTATTTGTGGAGAAAAAGGCGTTTATTTACCATGCAGTATTGAAATTGATCCCATGATAAACAAAACTACACAACAGTTTCGCCAGTCACAATAGTACTGATAGTGATTGTTTAAAAAGTACTAATCATTTGACCATGAAATTAGACTGCAGAAGCCTTGAACAATGTACTTGATTCTAAATTTATCACAAGGTAAATAATTCTTCCAATCCTGCTAACATTAATTGACAATTAACTAATTTAAATTGTAAAGTGATATTCGCATTTACAGTCATGAAGACAACTGACTATTTTTAAGACAAACTGTGAGAATGAATAATAAATATGGGAATTGTGTGTGTACAGATAATTAAAAGTATTGTATTTAATCTAATATATTGTAAAAGCGTAATTAGCATAAAACATTGCGAGCCAAGGAGGTATAGCTCCCTTAAGAATATTGTTCCATCTTAATTATTATTAACATTTGCGCCTCATATAGCGAAATGATACTTAAAATAAAATGTGTCGTTGGCTGTTTTTCTGCCTCTCTTCAAACTAACTTGTCACAAGAAAAAAGTCACAGCCCGGGAAGCAACTCAGTACCTCAGTGTGAAAATCGTTCCTGGGCCCCGGAGCTTGCATATCATGACGCATAGGCTAATTTTGAGATCTTGATCAAAATTGTGAAGTTATTTCTCTGAGAAAAGAAAACACACATCAAACTTTCCGTGTTCATTTATATTCCGTGTAACCAGGAATATGGGTGATTCCGCTCATTCATTCATTCATTCATTCATTCATTCATTCATTCTTTTTATTTTCCAGTCAATTAAACTACATTTTCATATGCAGTATTAACTAACTAACAGAGTTCAGATAATTTTGCAGAAAGTATAAGGGTATACATACAAGACGTGGGTGGGATAACTTCAGTAATGAATACTTATCGAGGTTACCCCTCCTTGATATTCAGAATTGTATACACTAAAAGTGAAAGTTAAAAAAAAAATAGAATCATAACCCAATACACCCGCGCATACACGCACACTCATAACCACATACAAAATCACAAAATGCCATGGTAAATTTAGTACTGAGTCTGTTCTCTTGCTCTTCTACTATTAGAGACAATTTGACAGGGCAATTTGATTTCAACAATAACACCATTCTCAATAGACAAGCCCAATGTTTCTCGATGTTAGCCTTCAAGTACATTTTCTAAGAAAAAAATACCAGACACCGGGTAAAATTTACATAAATCCATGTAAGATACCAGCTGACCAGGATGACAGACAATACCGGTAATTTTTCATTTTGGGGAATTCCCCCATCCCTATATGACCCCGACGTGGCGGGGCAGTAATTCGCAGGCCTGCTGATATTGTGGTATGCGAGTTCGTGATAACAAGTGGGCGCGGTCGGCTAATCCCACCATCCCATGCTGTATGCACCCCTCTGGTCCCCAATAGGTGTATGCACTCAGCGATTTCGTCTCGACGATGGTTTACGTTGACTACTCTGCGGTTCGCCGAATTTATTGTGTCACATAGCAAAATCGCAGTTTTATGCTGAAGTCGGATCCGATCGCAATGAGATCATAGTTCATGTTTTATTAATTAAACATGCCTCTCGCTTGAGTCAAGACGGAGAAGAATAGCGTCCGGGTGATAGAGTAAGTTCACACGTACTGTGTACTGTGCCTGTGCGGATAAGGTCAGTGTTTGATTAAATTTACGGGCAGGTCGAGTAGCGTCGTAGCTAGCTGTGTGTGATGTTCTGTTTGAGCGCCAGACCCAATTTAGCTGCCGAACAAGAAGCAGCAGCGGATAACGGAACTACGTCGGGCAAGGAGACGAATAACAGCGCCATGACTCAAGCCAGCAACGCGGCCCCGAGCCTGGAGCAACTGGAGCACACCCTGGAAGAATCTGGGCTGCTCCTCACCAAGAAAAATGTGGCCAGAGATGAAAATTTTATCGTCGAAGTTCAGGAGGTTTTCAATGTTGGATATTTACCGTTGCACTCTTTGCTTGCTCTGCCCGTCTGCTGGGCGGCCGCCAAGATGTTACCAGCTCCCAATAAGCCTCGGAATATGGACATGTTTGATGAAGCCGATAGTTTGGACATCGCAGTAGTCCTGGCCTTCCCGAAAGCTGCCCAAAATCTTCGAGTACCAGCAGTTCTCGATGTGCATCGATGCAGCTGGATTACGGTAAAATATCAACTGATTTTGTTAATCTGTTATTCGTGGTTAGCTAGGTCTATTTAACAGGGTTAGTTATCTCAACTTAGCTGCTAAATATTGGGTTAATGACTCGTCAAATATTAAGGACTGCTTTTCAGGTGTAATCAGGTAATTTGCATTTTGTGTGCAGGTGTGATGTAACGGAATGTCTTTTTGTCAACATTATTACTTTAGCCGAGCCCCTCACCTCCGTCCAAGCCTATTTTAATCCGATGCAAATCATGCCATTTATTATACGGGAGAGTGCACGTTCATCACAATAGCTATACAGGGCAATAATGCTACTGCTAGTCATTGCAAAGTCGGCTACAGAGCAACCGAGCAGGTACTTGCAATAGACGGTATTGTACCCCCAGACAATGCCTGAATTTATAGCTTTGAAGCACTGCCATGCCTGGAAGTAAATACCACCTGTTGCAGAAAGAAACAGACTGAAAACTTAGTATGTCTTTGTAAAGTACCAGGTAGTTGTATCAGAATCACAACAAATCAAGTTGAACCTCACATGCATGGGGCCATACAAGCATTTACATTACACTGACATTTACAATATCTGTTTTTGCTTGTTCCCCTCAACAATTTTTTAAAACCAAAGGTAAAGCCGACAAAAAGGGGGATGGTGGTTGACTCAGCCCCCTCAATATGCCACTGATTATTTCCCTATTTTTTTTTAAACCCATGACCCCATCTTCATGACTTAGTTCTGAATATTAATATCATAACTGTCCAAAACTTACTTGGCTAAGGCTTCAAGTGATTGTGGCTATATTATGTAATGTACCCATGTGATACTAAACTTCTCACATATGCTTACAATTAAGTACATGTATAGATAAGGCCTTGCCACCTTGGCAGAAAATATCAGCCAATATTCATCTTTGCCAACACTTTGTGTAAGTTCTCATAAGAAGATAACTGCGTGACAAATTTGCAGAAATACTAAACATATTTATTACTACTTGTCCACAGTAAAATCCCTTCTCACACATTAGCTTGTGCAACCCTAATAATTTGGTACACAATACAAGTTTCTCTTGTCAGTATCTTGACTTGTAAACAATTTGTTATTTTCAGTGATTTTAAAATGAAAATGAAATATGATTTTTTTCTTCATTATTGAAGTATTATTATTATTATTATTATTATTATTATTATTATTGTTATTATTATTATTATTATTATTATTATGATCATCATCAATCATCATCGTCATCATCATTATTGTGATATAACATGAATTCTTTAGTTTCAATAACTTACATGTATAATACAATGAATTTAGCAGTCTCATTTAGTGTACAGTCACTCTTGGGGATTACCGGTATGCATTTTCTAATTGTAACCTGTAGGCCTATCTGGTATTTATGTGTGTCTTATCTAAACAACATACTGTACTTAACATATTGTGCATGGACTTGTTTGCTTAAAATACACAATGCTAGCAATGTTGTACTTGTACACATACAGTACATGTATTGTCTACTACTACTACTACGACTAGTACATGTACTAGTACATGTAGGAAAAATTTGCTAGTTAACTTAATTGTTTTAGGTCCACAATGCACAAGGAGAAACACTACTGAGTATAATTTATATTTTAAGGAGAGTAATCTGTCTTTACTGTCTTGCACTTGTGTGGTTTTAAACCAACTTAACCAAGTCAAGTGTCACTAGGGATGTTAGGCTACAATGTTTAGACATAAGATATAATTCTCTCATTCCCATTTGAACTGAGATGAGTTACAGGTATGCCTACATCCCTGTAGATCCCCATAACAATACAGTAATTAATTGAAAATGTATCAGATACACACTGCATAACTTTAGCTACGATTCAACACGTCTTGTAAGACCAATTTACAGTACTGAGTACTGCAGTAGTTCTGCAGTGCATAGTACGTAACTTGTTGGTATGCAAAGTACAATACAATGATAGTCTCTTTGAACACAAGCACAAACACAAACATAATACAGACATTCCTTCAATGTGAATGGGGTTTGTTTAGTGTTAGTACAGTGGTCCCAGCACCCATTGAACTGTTGGCATGATCCGACTATTGTCGCAGCTTCTGTTTCTTTATTACCCTCACATTCCAATGGCTATTTGAATGAATGAAGAGAGCTTCAAATATAAGTATGAATCTTTATTATCAATGGCTTCCTCATAAACATGGCGACTGGTATTTGACCTGAATTTAGCATTGTTACCAGGTCAGTATTCAACAAAATATAATAACAGTGGGACTTGGATGCCTGTCTGTTTGTAATATGAAGCCTACTGATGTTTGTCCAAATATCCATGTGTGTGAAAAGATAGATACCAACATCTACATGTAATCACCTTTCACCTCATTTATTTCCATAAACTCATTAAAAAAAGATACAATGACAATTAAAGCCCAAGTTTAGTTTTGGGGATTTTTTGTTATTTGAAAGCTTTATGCCCCAAAGTCATAAACCTGCGATAATAGATTCTGAATGTCTTTAGTTTTTTTTAATTAATTAATGAAAAATCTCGGGGGGACCCCCCAAAATACATTATACACTAACAGGGTTAAAAAGCTTAAGTAGCATGGATATACCTCGTCTGAAAAGCCAACTCAGCTTCTCAGCTGATGTATAACTCATATACCTTTTTAACACTTTGAGCTATAAGGGAAAATATAGGTCAAAAATGCGGGCCCCCCCCCCCCCCCGACATTTCTCATGTAATCAATAAAAAAAAAAACCACAAAGACAAAAAAAGGTTAAATGAATTATACCTCATCTGAAAGACCTGATCTGCTCTTTCAAGAGGTAAACATCATTAAACCTAAAGCCTTTTAACTCCTTTAGATCATAAATGTAGAAATTTTTGGGCGGGTTGCCCCCGAGATCATCAATTAATTTAAAAAAAACCTAAAGACATTCTATCATTTATGCAGGGTTATGACTTGGGGCATAAAGCCTTTTCACATAAAACCCAAAAATCCCAAAACTAAACTTGGGCTTTAATATAAAGAAATCTGTGGAAGATAAACCATTAAATATTATCAACAAGATTCACTGAAGTAGATAGAGATGCATCAAAAACAAATCATAAAACAATATCATTATCATAACATTATCATTCATATTATTATCATTATTGTTATTATTAGTATATTATATGTATATTATTATAGTAGAGTAGTATATATAGTATGTAGTAAAGTAATAGTAGTAATATATATAGTAGTAGTAGTAATAAGTATAATATATATTATAATTATTATTATTATTATTATTTAGAATTGAAGCTCCACAATGTTAGCCTATCTATGTTTTTAAGAGAATGTGTTGCTGGTGAACAAAATTGGAAAAGGGTAGCTGTAAAATGTTTGTGACTGTGCATTTATTGCTGTTGGCATTTTCATCAAGATGTGCATGCTTTTCATGTGATTGATCATGAGTCACGAAAAATAACATTCAATTTTGGGGTTATCGTCTCTGAGTGTTAATGCTTCTGGCGATAGGAGAATATATTTAAAATGCGTTTATACTTCACTGCAATGCATGCTCTGTAGAATATTCTAGCAGTGGGCCCATACATAAGGTATTGAATTTCAGCCTGCCTACTCATATGATTGAAAATGTAAACTTATGGAATAATTGGGGATTTAGGTTGAAGGGCATTTAATCATCCCATGACAACCAAATTCAAAAGTTGTTTTCTCTTTGAAATCACTAGGGATTTAGTGAATTTTTATGTGTTGCATAGTATATTACCTGTACCTGATTTAGATCATTAGTATTATCTAATCAGCAAAATACTGTGATAACTTTTGTTTACTGCTTGCCCACAAACTTGTTCGTCTGCCTAAATATATTGTTTACTTCGGATCATTCCAAGCATTATAAGTCTTGACATGGATTCTTACGGTTAGTGACCATAGATTGGCGGTAACACTTGAAAAAATGCCTCACAAGAACCAAATGGCAGTTGAATATATACCAACTATACACTAGGCCAAGGATGTGGACTCCCACCTGGCGAGGACTTATGTCCTGCTAATTTGTTATACTTAAGGAGAATCAAGCATAAAACATAGGAGTATCTTATTTTTTGCTGGGGACCGATAAAAATAAGCCCAATAGAGAGCCACACAGCAGGTTTTCCCGTGCCTACGAGTGATATTTGTTACATTGCATTTACTCAAGAATGAGTCAACGTTTAGACTACAAGATTTTCACAGGAGAATCCTTGCATAGTTTATTGAATTCCTGAGTAGTTTCAGCCCAAGTTTGAGGACTAAGCCCCAATCATTTTCATTTACCTTTATGTGGGAATCATAATTAAAAAAATCAGTGATTCCACCGTGAGCTAATTCTAGTTTCTCGCAGCAGTTCACAATATTGTTTGTGTTTTGGATTTTAGAATGTGTGAGCTGGATTGCAACTTGCTTACATTGTTTGTAAACACCATCAATAGAAAAATTCATATGAAGTGATATTTATTTACATCAGATGTAAAGAAGAAAAGTGATAATCAACAAGGGTCTTCATTTCATTTTCAGAGGCACGCAATTCAGCAGTGACTTCATACGTGTTATTGTAGCTAACATTCTAAATCAATTTACTTTTCAGCAAGTAATAATTCTGGTGTATATCTAAAAAGTAACATTTTCTAGTTGTATATCATTACCTGATATCACTGTATAGTACATGTACACCCTAGCAAAAGTGCCATCTTGCCAAATCCATTAAGTCTCAATCAAAAACTCAAGGTGATCCCTTAATGAACACTGTTGCAGATGTTGCTTAGTTACGTGTATACCTGCACTGGCATCAAAACTAACTCTAATTACAGTGTTTTGCCACTTCCCCTATTTACAGCCTCCCCTATGCATGCATAATTGTACTTTCAAGGCAGGATTTGCCTGTGAAGTATTATTAATTAGGCCTATTGCTAAAGTAAGAGAACTGATTCATGTTTGGGCAAAAAATTCTTGTGTCATTAACTCATGGTAGGTCTTGTGATAACCGTGCAAATTATGCAAAAAGTATTTCTTAAAGGTCCACTGTCATGACAGGATGAAAAACATCCTCATACATGTATGACTAAAATCATGAAAACGGTACACTAGTGACACTCATAATGCAATGGAAAAAGCCACGGTGGTGTGGAAAAATACAACATTTATATTCCTCTGACAATCTGTACACTATGACATTGCAAAAATCCCTGTTCGTGAATGTGTGCATGTATTCCATGATTAGTTGTCATCCTCTCTGTGGTTGAGTTGACCATTGACAATGGGCTTTCAATACTTTGTGTAATGACAGTGCACCAGCTTGCCCACGTATACTGTAAAACACTATATTTTCGCGACATGAAACTTTCGCGAAT
Organism: Eucidaris tribuloides; assembly: GCA_001188425.1. Lineage (NCBI taxonomy): Eukaryota > Metazoa > Echinodermata > Echinoidea > Cidaroida > Cidaridae > Eucidaris > Eucidaris tribuloides. Next base: position 74,910 of record JZLH01S0027301.1, on the reverse strand, counting down.
AGGAGCCAACGGTCATTTCGCGTGCATGAAACTTTCGCGAATCACCGACCTTGAAAAATATAAAATGTAGCAAAATTGCTAGGAAGAGGCATTTGGGTGTTTCATTTAATAAATTATCACAACAATTTGCGGAGAATATTTGTTTTTATGCCTCTGAAACACCGTTTCATCAATGTAGCATTGCAACTGTCGTAAGTGACAGTGCACTAATACTTGTGTATCTTTGCTAAATTTTGCGACTTGTCTAGTACACGGTCTCGTACTGGCATTCAAGAAAGTTGTGTATGTATAAACTTCACGTGCTATTTTACTTTCGCGTAATCTAGACTCCTTGCAAAATTCGCGAAAGTTAAATGCTTGCGAAAATTTCTGGTTTTACAGTACCCTCAATGGGATACTGATGGCACGCTGGTTCCCTCAGAAGACAATCAGTTTCATACCTCTGAATTCCAAAGATAAATGTCACTGAAATGACTGGTAATGATTATGTTTCATAAAATGAAGACACATTGAGACACATCTAAATGAGTGAAATTAAGGTCTTGTCTCAATAATGATTATGTTTCATAAAATGAAGACACATTGAGACACATCTAAATGAGTTAAATTAAGGTCTTGTCTAAATAATGTTTTAATTTTTAGAGAAAATTGTACATCTTTGATAGACACATGAAATACAATACAACAGTTTGTGGTAAAACACACATGGATTTCAGCCCAGCAACCAAAGGGTTAACGTCACATATTTATCAGTGTTGTAATCTTCAAAGAACAGAGAATGCTGATAACCTCTGTGAACATTTTTAATTTGAGTTTTGAGGAAAATTATGTAAATCATGCCATATCACGGGGATGCAGGACTCATCAATCAGAGAGCAAATGTGTGTAAGCAGAGTATGATATTTTCTGTTAATCTGGTCTAGACACATTTAATGAAATTTTTGCAGCCAGCCAGAGGACGTATAATGTTGTCCATGGATGTTCATTACCTAATACCAAGCTTTCATGTGATATTAATAATTTTGAATACAAGCAGTTTAAAAAAGAAACACTGTAGGTAGGTAGCAGAAGATGTAATAGCAGTAACAGAACAGTGCTTATCATGATTTATGCACTAAAATTCATAACACAATATTCCCAACTCCCAACCCCCACCCCCCCCCCCCAAAAAAAAGAAAATGCTGTAGAGACAAACCGAGAGTTCAGATTTCTGAAGTAGTATGAATTACTCTGCATTGTTACAAATACGGTATACTCTTCTATTGATATAAGTCAAATGGACTTTGACAATTGACAATGACTTTAATAATATGTGTTTAGCCCTAAACCAATCCAGGTTATCAGATTTAACAGATGGATGCTTGATTTTATTTGACCTGGGTATACATGTATTTCCTTGAAGCCAGTAGTATACTACATGTAACAGTTTAAAGCGCAACTTTAGTTTTGGCAATTTTTTTTTTTATTTGAAAGCTTTATGCCCAAAGGTCATATCATACCAATAACAGATTCTGAATGTCTTTCATTTTTTTTTAAAATGATTAATGAAAAATCTTGGGGAGGGGACCCCCGTAGATTTTTGACTATATTTTACATATAGCATCCGAAGCATTAAATAAGGGTAAGGAATATTCTGAATTATACTCTCATCAAAAAGGTGTAGAATACCGTCACAAACTCTCGGGGTCCCCCCCCCTTGAGATTTTCATTAATTTAAACATTAAAAACAAAGATATTGCAGATCTTGTTATTGGTGTGATATTACCTTTGGGCATAAAGCTTTACAAATAAAAAAAAATCACCAAAACTAAACTTGTACTTTAACCCAGTCATGCAAAGTATTGCATCTAATAAACTATGATCGAAATGAGCTGATAATATTTGAATGTTTGTATGACTTCTCTGTTTAAGTTTACTTTGATCTACAATATCCACTAGTTAACCAGCTGTTAGTAAACCATCAGTAACCAAAAAATGCAGCTTATTTAGGTTAGCTATTCAACTAATTTGTTTCTGTATTCTAAACATTTGCAATATGCTTGATTTGAATAATCAGTAATGGTGACAGGGTTCAAATAATTCTATATAAAAAATAATAAATATTTGCAATGTAAGCAATGTTTGTGTAGCAAACAGACTGTGATTTTATTGTTGATACATGTATGTATGTGGGCATTGTTACAAATTTTCCAGGAATAAAATTATTGTATCAGATAAAAGACAATTCCAAGATAGTTTAAGTGTTCTCCAGCTTTAGAAATTATACTATAAAAGAAGTAAAGATGATAGCACAACTGCATAGTACAATGGAACTAGTAAACAGGTCTGTTACCAAACCTGTGACAAATTATTTTGTGACCTTTTACATTTTCTTCAAATATTTACAATGTGATCACTTTCTGATAATCTGTACAGTGTAATTAGTTCGGTTGGTGCATAAGGTTACACCGCAAAGGATATACATGTATCTTGAGCAAATATTACAAAACATTGCAAACTACATACATATCTAAAAACTTTAAGTGGTCATAAACACAATGAATAGATAGATCATGGAATTTGAACTATGTAGTATGTTCTCTAAAAAGGTTTGTGCAACTACATGTATAAGTGTAAATGTTGCATAAATTTCCAAGTATTATTTTTTTTCAGTACTTCAAATCAAAATGCTTTCCAAATTCCCATTGACATGAGTTTGCAAATTCAAATTTTTCATGGTCCATCCTAATTGAATTCACTGCATTTTATCATGAAGCATGCAGCTTGAGGAAACTGTAAAATACTGTATGTAAAATTATGGTCAAAAATGTGGGGTCCCCCCCCCCCCGACATTTTCATTATATTATTAAAAAAAAATCAAAGACAAAAAGAAAGTTATATGAGTTATACTCATCTGAAGAGCAGAGTCTGTCTTTCAGATTGAGGTAATGACCATGTACCGTTAAATCTTTTTAACCTTAAGAATGCTTATATGTAAATTTGTGGGGGTGTTCACATGAGATTTTATCATTAAATAATTAAAAAAAAACATACATGCATTACAGAATATATTTATTGCAGGGTTATGCTTTTGGGGCATAAAGCTTTCAAATAACAAAAAATCCAAAACTATTGGGTTTAACAGAGAAGTATAGATACATTCAATATTATCGAGCCATCATTTCGATCATAGTTTATTTGCAATACTTGATGACTGGGGATTAAGAGCTACAAGTTTAGTTTTGGTGATTTTTTTTTTTTTATTTTACAAGCTTTATGCGCATCTCTCTGCA
>JZLH01S0027301.1:45495-59829 GCA_001188425.1 Eucidaris tribuloides | reverse complement strand
TGTACATTAGCTGCTCCAGTAGAGTGAGTTAGTTGGCCTACTTAGAGTATTAGATTTACACTTTGGATACGATTATTTTTTCTCAGCATGATTGATGTTCTGCATCGTGTATTCACAATTTGAATGTGGAACAGAAAACATGCATGGTTTGAATTTTGATAATATTTCTATCACAATCTGGATAAAATTTGCACTGTTTGAAAAAAAATAGAAAAAATTAGAAGCTGATTGTCACATATGGACTACATGTAGGATCATGGCCAACAGGGGTCATTGTGATTGGTCAATGTATGTTAACAATGTCTTCAATCATGTTTGAAGTATTATAAGTTCATGATTTTCATCTCTCTCTTTTTCAACTACTTGACAGCCAAATGTCCAAACATGCATTTTTGGATTATTTTCAGATTTTTCAATTTTCAATTGAAGAATATCTTTTGAAGCTCGTTCTCTTTCTGGCCTCTGTATATTGCTTTATTCAACTACATGTACAGTCAAACCTGTCTTAGCAGCCCTCTCTAAAGCAGCCAACCTGTCATAGTGCACAAAAATATTTCCTGGAGACAAATATGTGTAAAGACCTGTCTATAGCAGCCACCTGTCTATAAAGGTCATGTTTTTTGTTTCTCATTGGGTGGCACTGTAGACAGTTTTCACATGTACTAACAACAATAAACATTTTAATTAGTAATTAAGGCATTGTTATTTCAAGAGACATTTTTCATTGGCCAATTTTGATTTATAAGTGTAATTTTCATAGCCAGTGAGGATCGATCCTTTGTATGTCGGAACTCTACATTTATTACATGTACAACTGCACAATGCTACATTCTGCTACATAGATGTACTTGTAGTCAAGTACATGTACAATGCAGCATGCGTGAAATGCTGTGGGCCAACCCATGCTGTTATTGCTACATGTAGGTAGGCTTAGCAAATGTAATGCACTTGGTAGTGCATGGAGACACTGCATTTTCTGTTTTACTCTGTTGACCAATTTTGATTACTCAATCTGAAACTTTGACTTTCTCCCATTTCCGAATAACTGATTTCGAGGCATGTCAAGAGCACATACAGTATAACTAGTAGATAGTAAAAGCAATTATCGTGTTGTTGATACTAGTTTACAGAGTGTTGACACAATCTGAATATGGAATTTGAGGGCTCTTGTTGCAGCATCTATTGCTCAACACATGCAGTATAAATGCACAGTTATACATAGCACCCAATTTTTTAAGCCACCTGTTATCACGAAATCATGTAATCATTGCCTGCTGAATGTCAGGTCTATGGCAGGGTTGCCAACTCTCACCAATTGAGCATGGAAGACTCGTGCATTTTGGCCTTTTCATGCCAATATTTGTTGATTTCCATACATTTCTATTTATCTCACGCATTTGGACTCTCACTTTATATCATTGGTCTATGGAGTCTCACTAATGGAAATTTGAAGTTGGTGATTGCATACTCCCAACCATACGATTTTTCAGAGCAGTTCTGTTCTTATTACATACTAGGCGGTGCCTTTCAACAACAAAAAGTAGATTATAATAGAATAGAACCATGAATGACAAAAATAAATGAAACCAAATGGCCTTGGTTACTGCAGTGTTTTTAATACAATGCCAAAAATTGTAATGGAAATGTGCGCGTTTTAATCAGTGGTAAGTGACGGAACAAAAGGTATGTTTTATTCATTTTTTCCAGAGAAATCTTTTGGTTTAGCTGTTTCAAATATTTTTTTCATTCGCACTCTAATTTCATTTTTTGATTATGTAACCTGTTTTATTGTTTACCGTACCGCCTAATAACTGTAATAAGATCATAACTGCCCTGGGAAAATCGTACTGGTTGGCAGGTATGGTGATTGGGCACATGTACCATTCAGAGGGCATTGACATGATTGGGAGAAATGCCTCTAAAACCATAGTTGTTTAAAGATATACCAGTGTATCTACAAGCTGGAGTGTATCTCCTGGGTAGGAGGATTTGTCTTGAATTTGTTTACTTCAGGAGAATCAAGCATGAACATACCAGTACTGATTTACTATCGTGCCCCAAGAGAATTGATCCCATGAAAAGCTACACATCAAATTTGCCAGTCACAAGGTGTACTGATGGTAGTTATTTAAAAATTAGTCAACATTTGACTACAAATGTTTTTCAGGAGAATCCTTGCATAGTTTACTTGATTAAAGAATAAGTTTACCCCTAGTTAAGGATTACTTTAAATCATGCTATAATTTGCAAATTTAAAAAGGTAAATTTACCTTTAAACCTGAAAATTAAGGAAGCGTTGATTCTAAAGCTTGTCCGAAATAAAACTTAGGTAGTGGGTATAGGGCTGTTCTTGGGGAGATTCATTTACAAATGAATCAGTTACTGTTTAGTCCATGTAAATATGAAGAAGAGCTGTAAGTCCCATATATTTGATCCATGTAAATATAAACAAGAAATGCTGTGGTTTATCTGGGTAGGAAAAAACTCACAAATGAAACAATTTGGTTCATGTTGACAAAAGAGTTTTAACTTAAACACTAAGGCCCTGGTTACACCGAAATAACCGTTCTGAGAACGGTCTCAGAACGCTTCCATTAATCATCTCGGAACGGTTTGGACCTTCATTGGTGTGGTTACACCGCCGTCAGACGACCCGTCTCATGTTCAGTAGAGCAGCGGGTTACCACTGGCAACGATTTAACCACGCCCCTTCGGTGGTCAAAAGTCTATCCGTACTTCCGGCCGACGCGGTTCGCGTGTATACTTATGTTTTGTAACTTCCTGTGCTGGACCGGTTTCGGAACGCTTGTGTGGTTACACGGCGTTCGAAACGGTCTCAGACTACCTCTGGAGGTGGTCCGACAAAAACGCTTTTGGACCACTTTTGGGTCGGTTGTTGTGGTTACACCGCGAGTGAACCGTTCTGAGACCATTCTCAGAACGCTTTTGACTTTCAGTGTAACTGGGGTCTTAGATTAAACCTAGTATGCAATTATGAACAGTTGCAAAAAGTGGTCTTTATAGAAAGATAGTCTTTTTGTACAGGTGGTCACTGGGGTATTTTTGATTGCATCTCTTCATTTCAATCATTAACCATGTCATTGCCAGATTCAGACTTGCAAAATGTTTGAAGTTTTCTTGTACTGGTACTGAGAGGGTTAAATGAATAGACATCAGAACAGAGCATTGAATCAGTAGTATGTTTTAACAGTGTTCTTCAAACTTCCTTTAATTTTTGATGATCAAACTCAATCTGGGGTTGAAGGTAAGAGTGATGTTAGTAATAATTGGCCTTGACAAGTTTGCCCTCGACCTAGTTAAAAGCTGGGGTCACAATAGTGCTAACCTTGATTGCAGTGAATGATGCTTCGTAACATGGTGATAAAATACTGTACATGTATCATAAAACTGTAGTACATGCACTGTAGTCTCCTATTTCACTGAATGCAGGGGAAAATGCAAAAGTAAAAAGTAAACAATATTTTGTAATTTGTATCCACCCTATTCTTAAATTTTCACTTTTCAGAAAGTAACAGTGATAAATTTTCATACAGAATATTCTCATTACTTTCTAAAGAGTAATAGAAAAATGCCAATATTATTTCTTTACTATATTTGACTACAGATTCTTTGTATTTTGGTTTTATTGGAACCTTATCTTTTTGAGAATTACTATGCTGTTTCTCTCTCCTTGAATATTGTACAGCCCAAAAATATCTACCTTTTTATAATTTCTGGTTTTTCTTCTCTATAAAGAAATTGCTTTATCTATGTATAGGCATATGGCACCTTTCCATAATAGATGTAAGCAATATTTTATGTTGTGTTGCTTTCAGCGCGTGATGCTTCTTCCAATCATGAAATATGTTATCCACTGGTCGATGGTCAGTATTTAATCAATCTTATCTTCTCATAGTACATGTATGACAAATAGAATAATTTGTCATCAATTGAATTCATCTCCCTCCCCCCAAACATGTATGCATGCACATATTTCCTGTTATTCATTGATACATGTTCAATCATCAGTAGGTGTAAGTTTACATTCTAAGAGCTGTCCTTGGCATTGCTTTGTTTGCTTTTACAACCTAATTTCAATATTGATGTATTGATTTAAACAATCCAATTAAATGGTAAAGGTGTTGTAATGGACACTCTAGCTGACAAAATCTGCAAAGCTGCAGTCATAATATGATAGACAATCAACATAAATTTCTACTAGGTATTACATGTACTTTCTAGCCTGTCCACATGTTCATGCTAGCATTATTTGATTGGACAGCGCCTGTCAGCGAACATATGTTTAGCTTCAAATTAGTCTGCAGTTGTGGGAGGTAGTAGGGGTCATGCAGGGTCATCCCCTGGACGATGTCAGGTGGGAGTTTTGTTAGTGACTTTCTCAACATCATCTACATGTATGTTTGTGTAAATCCTTCAGGCAGTCGAAGCAATGTATGATATAGTCTGAGATGTAAATTGCAGGAATATAAGGAATATTGAGTTATATGGTTGTAAATGTACTAGCATCTCTGGAAAATCAAGAGGCATTTTGTGAGCTCGGGGAACTATGATACCCTGTACATGTATGTATGGATTTTGGTGTTATGTGTCCTTTTCCATCATTGTGGTCTCCAGTGTTATGTATTTCTAAATGATTGGGATCGCTCATAAAATGCCCTTTCAATGCTTTATTTATGGATTTTCTTCTGAGGTGCAACAAGAGTTGACCAGGTGTTAAAATCCATCCAGTGTTTTGAGCAAATTAACTTAATGTTTATGACAATCTAGTCAAAAAATTTAAGTTAATTTTACACTTGTGGTATGATGGAACATTAGCCAGTGTACATCTGGGCTTACATGTTTGTTAACTATGTATGCCTATAGTTTTATAGAAAATTCAGGAATTTACAACTGGAAAACATAAAGAGTTTTAAATTAGAACATAGTTTTACTTCAGAACAATTAACGATCAAAATAACATGTTCCCTGAGGTTTTGGCATCATGTATGGTTCTAAGGGGCTACTAGGGGATGTAGGCATCGGTTACAAATTTGGGGGGGTTTTCTTCAAAAATGAAATGCAATATGAGGAAAGGAAAAAGAGGTCCAGAACCTCAGGACCCAGCAGGCCTATGGGAGCTTGGGGTGCTGGGGTGCTGGACCCTTCACTTAGGGGGTGCTGCATGCCCTAGAATATTACACCTTATTGTGCTATTGTTGTTGGGTTTTTTTTTTTTGACCTGGTGTGTGATGACCCCCTTATTGTTTGGTTTTCACATTAATTTGCACCATCCACTGGGCACTGGGCTACTAATCTCATTTCTTATGGGCTCAGCATCCCTAACAGACAAAAGAAAAAGTTCCCAGGGACCTAGGACCCCACTTTTTTTTTAATTCCATGCTGTAACCCTGTTTGCATTCACTCATCTACAGTAGGTGTGAATCACCATTTACAATAATTCCTCAAAATTCCTTTAAAGGTATTGGCTAACATTTACCACAGTTAAAAAAATCTGAGCCGCATGATTCCCCATGCTACCAGTGTCTTTGATGAGGTCTAAAAATCAAGCCCTGAAAAAATTGTATTTCAAAATGATTATTTAGTGCTTTAAAAGAGTGAAAATCATAAGTTGACCAGGTTCACTTGCCCATTTCCTACCATAGACTTACTGTGTGTACACCTAGGTAAATAAAACTTGCCCTGAGTTTTATTGTTTATTCATGTATAACTTGCCATTGGTAGTGTAACTTTCCAAACTTTTGTATTCTAGGGTGTTTATTTGTCCATTTGAACACTACTATGTAGCTCAGATATCAAAGTTTGACAATTTTTTAAATTGAAGCTCCACAATGTTAGCCTATCACTTTAAAAACATAGTAAGGGATTTGAACGTCAGAAAACGGGAAAATGAATGAAATCAGCTCAAATCGTTCACAATGTGAAGATTAGTATAAATGAACACCTGTCATAGAACCTTTGGGTAGAATACGTAGTTTTGGTGAAAATCTGGACAATTAAACTTCAAAATTTACAGTGACGTCGACGTGTACGGGCCGTTCCAAAATTGTCCGATCAGCCGTTAGCCAAAGGTCGCGCGGAGTTTAGCCGTTTAACCAATCAGTGTGCTCCGCTGGTCTTGGGAAGGTACACATAACTGCAATTCGCAATTTGAGCAAAATTTAAACTCACGGAAAGAACGACATTCTGGTAACATGTCGTTATTAGTTTTTCTCATAAAACAACAAATTCATAACATATGGATCTCAAACTTTCAACACACCAGACCATTTGTGAGTATGAAACTACAATTTGGTGTTGATAATGAAGGGAAGTAATGGACTTGCAAATCCCTGACACAATCTTTAATTCCTGTAGGTTTTTTTTAAATTCTGATATTGCACAACAATTCACATAATGTTTTTTCAAGTCAGGATTCATGAAAAGGATGGGTAGTGTTTTTCATCTTTTTCATGATTTAAGGAATATCATAAATAACTGAAAATTTGATGAAGTAGTCAATCCAGGTACTGTACAAATAGTTAAATTTCCAAACAGGCAATTCAATAACAAAATACAGGACAGGCAAAAAGTTTATCTACAAGCAATTGCGTTGTGTGCATAAAATTGTGCAAATTTACACATGTTTGATTACAATCGTGGGAAGTATAAGCACAACCGCTATTACCGCATAATCAACCATTCCTGAAATCTCTGGTTTGCACGTGCTTCACAAAATACTGGTATTCCTAATTGTGGTATGTACAGTTTCCAAAGTTGGCCAATGAGCTGGGATTGTAAATAAACTATAAATTCCATCTTTATTACATATAATTTAATGCTGGCTCTAAATGACACATTATTTGTGATGCATATAAATTCCTCTATGTTTAGTGTTAACCTGGGAAGTGAGGACTGTTAGTTTGTTGACATAAATCATTACCAGAATAGCATTTGTATTTCTTGCGTGGGTTAACCTTTGTTCATAATGTCTGTGTCTGACAACATCAATCATACTCATTAAAATACACTCATACCTGTTATAAAAGGCCAGGGCACTCCTAGTCTACAAATACAGACTCATATCTGCAGTATTTGTATCATATCCATAACCTAGTATAATATAGCTTGTAAATTTCTGCAATGGCTGTAGATTCACTCCACTAACCATTCCAATTTGATGTGCGTTGTGCAATGGAACTTCTGGAATTCATGTCACAAGCCATTCTGAGTTTGTATGTAGCAGACTAGGGTGCCTCTACTCAGAAAACACCTGAGTAGTGCATGTCTAGAGGATCTCCGCAAGCTGTGTACCTTGTCTGCAGATAAAATGCACAATAACCACAACTTTTTTTTTAACAATCGTGTTTACAATGTGGAAAATGTCCACCATTGAGACAGTACGTGTATAATTATGCATGTGCTGATGTACAGTCTGTTTTGAATCCACTCATTCGTTTTCGATAATCATGACTTTTGCGTGCATACATGGACCTTGGTAACCATGGACAGCCCACACATTTTTGTGCTATGAGCAAATAGATGGTAATTCACCATATGATGCATTTATTGGATGTTTATTAATGATGCCCAGGGTTAGATTGGGGGAGGGGAGGGGCACTTGACGTACAGTGTGATACCTATGTGCCACACCGAAGTCGCAAATGGGGGGCTCTGGAACTGGCTTGAGCACAAAAATGAGGGTCTCCAGAGCTGGACTTAAGTCCTACAAGACCTCAAAATGCTATGCATCATAACAGTGTCGTGCTGTAAGTGTAATGCCCTGACCTGAATCTGTACCGTGGCCGGGCCAAAATCAGGAGCAAAATTGAAGTACGATGCTCGTTTTAACTCTTAACATGCCAGAGGATTTGAACCTCTATGGGATTTATGTGTATTATTTAGTGCAGATCTGCGACTTTGGCACATTAAGAGTTAAGGATACATTGGTACCAGGAACAGAAAATTTGGGGGTCTCTGGAACTGAAAAAATGATAATTTTCTGTGGTTTCTGATGTTGTGATGCACTGGAACTGAAATTTAGGGCTGAAAATGGGGTCTCACCTGTGGCACAAAGGTACATGTATTACATAATTTGTAATTTGGCAAAAGGGCAATATGGCTCTGTGTTACTGCCATTTTACTTGCCAAATGAAGGGTACCTGTTTTTACACAGTCCATATTGCCATTTTATTTGCGGAACGACAAATTATATTAAATGCCCCCCCCCNCCCCCCCTAGATAGTACCTCCTCACACTCACGTCCATCTCTTCTATTTCTGACAAGACTTCGGTAACAGTAATTACAGTGTATTTGTCCTCGCTTATTCACAAAAAAAAACTGGTACCTGGTACAAAATAAGGAGGGTGGTGGTGTGACAGACTTGACAAGTGCTTGTTCATGCATAAGGAGACCTGCATCATCTAGCTCCATCCAGGCCTGACTAATCATGGTAATGGATCATGCTAAATACACATGGCATGACACGCCTTTGGCCTTGAATACATACCCACTAATGAGGACAACAGCAGAAATCTATGATGCATTCATTTGGGGGAGGCTGTCAGATGCTCTTTGTCTTGAATTTTGATGTTTGTTTGTCTATTGTGTGTTTTTTATGGTATTGTTATTGGAGTGTGTGTGTGTGTGTGTGTGTGTGTGTGTGGTGTGTCTGTGTCTGTGTCTGTCTATGTGTGTGTGTGTGTGTGTGTGTGTGTGTGTGTGTGTGTGTGTGTGTGTGTGTGTGTGTGTGTGTGTGTGTGTGTGTGTGTGTGTGTGTGTGTGTGTGTATGTGTGTACACGTGCATGTGCGCATGTGTACTTGTGCACGTGTGTGTGTGCTTTAAATTCTGGTGCATTTGAAATGTTTTCTCCTAGTATGGCATTACCGTCAACATCTATCTCACAAAAATATTAATAGACTTTATAATAATGTGTAATAATAATAGTTCATTCGTATATAGCACATAATACTGATTAGATCAGTCTCTATATGCTTGGATATTATTACATTGTACATTATTTTCAGATTGTCAGTACACATACTTCCTTCCATATCTAAGGGTGTATAAATTGTGTACATTTTACAACTTTTAGAAAATGTGCTGTATACAGTACATCTTACATCTATCAGACTTGGGTGTAAATCTATCTAACGTGAGTGTAAGTTTAGTAGACCGGTTCGCTTTAAAAAGCTGCTGTGTGAGCCAAATGGCAATTAGTATGGTGATTGGTGAAATTGATGAAGAAAAGGGACGTTCTCAAAAAAGTGGTGCACCTGGCTCTCCATTTATAGTGGATTGGTACTTGATGCTACAGTAATACAGTCTCAACTTTCAAGAGGATGGGATAGTGCAGGGACGAGGAAAGGAAAAACAGGGAAAGAGACCCATGCAGAAAATGAGGCTGACACCAAACGCTCCCCAGAGAATAACGGCCGCAGAGAGTGGGGGAGGAATTGTGGGTATTGGATGACTGCATGCAAATATGGCATCATGTGTTCGGTGGGTAATTATTATGTGACAGGGATGGGATGGGTGCATGGATCTGGTCTCACTTTCATGATTATCGTGCTATCTGCATTCTGCATAGATCTGCCTGTTACCAATTGCAATATCTTCTGTGATGCGGGTAAGGTTTTGGTAATGCAATAGTGAATATACCACCATGAAGGCACTTCGCACAATTTTGCTGTAGAATTGCAAAAGGAAGAAATGCTGAAAACACAGTTTTGTAGTAAACGTCAGAAATGCTGTCCATTTCATGCTGTTTTACAGACAGTCTTAATTCCATTACATGAAACTTATCAAAAGGTACACTGGTATTCTATGCCTTTATTTTTCACCATTATAAAGATGAGTATTAATCATCACCTCATTACATCAAAAAGGTTGAGTACAGAAAATCTAATTTACTTCCTGTAGTCATTGTACAGCAAAATTGTACTAGGCCATATTAGAGCACTGTAGGCAGTCACGTCATCATCATCATCATCATCATCATCATCATCATCATCATCATCATCATCATCATCATCATCATCATCATCATCATCATCATCATCATCATCATCATCATCATCATCATCATCATCATCATCATCATCATCATCATCGTCATTACGATTATCACTCTCTCTACTCCCTCATATCTCCCACGCGAGTTTTTGTATGCATAATTTATGCAAGTACCACTTTATGTGATATACCGGTACATAGTTTTACTTTACGGCCTGTAGCTTCCTTATAAGTATTATAAGTATTGACACTGCATCATTTTAATGCAGTCCCTTTCCTGACTAATTCATCTATAAATCATGACCTCTTCTTTCAAATCTGTGAAATCTTCATCTTCGTTAGCCTCCCACTTGATTCAACAAACTAGCTTATGACCACTTGGTTGAAAAAATATTTTATAATGACTAGAAGATAAAATGAATGCAAGGACATGGAACTGAATAACACTGTATAATACATAGATGAGTCAAATAAACCAAAAAAAATGTATTATGACAGAATGAAACGTTATTGTGTGTGTATTTGAAGGTGTGATTTAATATATCCAAACAAATATGTGTCTGTTTGTATTATCGATTTGTGAAAAATTTGTAGACATGCATAGACGTCCATAATTATTTCTTTATCACATCAACTGCTATCATCGCAATCTTTTTTTTTTTTTGCTAAATCGGAAATCAAATGCACCAAAACAAACCAGGGAACCATGCAGTAGCCAAATCACCTCAAAACGTGCTCCATTGTCCTTTTGGCATCTATTTATTAACAAAAAACTTGAATAAAAGGTAATGGAATGGTATTCAGCCTCGATGCGATGAATTTATTTAACCAGGAAAATGTTCATATTGATCCACACTTAGTAAATACAATATTTCGTTTGCCAGAAAGTTAAAAACTTGTTACAGTGTAAACTATTTTATGTCATGCGAAAATATTTGGAAAAAAAGCTATTAAAAAGTGAAATGACATTGCTATAGTCATGCATGGGATTATATATTTGTGGGACACAGTTTATAATTCATGTATTAGTGCATACATGTATACCGTTTCTGAGAGTAAACGTAGTTTATTATTTTTTCATTAAAAACATCAAATGAAAACAATTTTCGTAATCTGGATGTTTTACTTTAGGTCAGTTTGCACAAAATCCTTTTAAAAATGTTAAAACTGGGGGGAGGGGGCTGAAATGAGGGATTTAAGATGTTAAATTTAACCACGATGGTTATCATTTAGATTAATATCTTTCACTTGACCAGTGGCGTAGACAGGACCTCACACCTTGAGGGGATGATCATCTCTCTAGATGCCTGGGTCGATCAAAATGTATGTTTTCACACAAACACACACACACACACACACACATATACACACACACACACACACACACACACACACACACACACACACACACACACACACACACACACACACACACACACACACACACACACACACACACACACACACACACACACACACACACACACACTGCACAAACACACACACACACAAACACACATACACAAATACATACTCACGCATACAAATGCACACATGCACATACACATGCACACATATACATATACACACACACACGCGCGTGCGCGCGCGCAATACACACGGTGGCGTATCATAACGTACACGATTAACATACATGTGTGTGCTGGCACACACACTCACACAAACAACAACAAACACTTTATGCACGCAGAATGCAGTTATTTTCTTATATATTTATAAGGCTATAATCCTACGGGCGAGCGCAGAAAACGATCGTTTACCATGCAGGAGGGGGTAGGGTGGGTGACTGGATGTGACCCGCAGTAGAGGGAAAAATAAATATTAGCTCTCAAATCACGTTTTCTACGGTACACCTCACACCACACAACGGAGTTGCTGGTTCATTAATTTATTTTGACGTAATTTGGTACAATCCAAAGGCGTATGATATTTTTGTCTGGTCATCCATTTGAACTAATGGATTTCCAGTTGTAATGACAAAACTTTATAAATATCATGATGGGGGAGGGTCAATAACTGCTTCTTTGCCTCTCGCTGCTAATCACTGATGCACACACGTAGGCAAACAGTCATTCATAACCAGTACATACTCAGATAGACACATACCACAGAGATGGATGAGACATTTTGAAAAAAATAAATAAATAAACCTCTGACAACGCGTGCGATGCGATGGAGATATTTTGATAGCATTTTCAAAAAAAAAAAAATCCTTTCTCACTCTTAAGAGCCATGTATTTTATTTTTAACAAAAATTGCAATAAATAGGCCAGTTTATACCAACATCCGAAAAAATGTGAAAATTTGAGAGTTTTGGCCCAAAATAAGGGCTTTAAAAAATTTCTTATTTCCTCACAATGGATTTCATTACACAAATATTAGTGATATCTTTCATTTGACACCCATTATTTGGAAAATCACTTATCCGTTTAAGATTTATAATAGGAAAACCAATATAAGGGGAAATATTGAAATTTAGAGGTCATTGAACTTTTAGTGACCTTGCACAAGGACAGCTTGACCTGCTAACATACTATTTGGTCATCTTTTAGTATATATTATGAGAGAGTTTTTTTTAGATGTGAATCTTTTGCAAAACTAAAAGCGTTGTATTATTTTTTTAAATTGAATTTCAGGCCAATTTGTACCAAGATCCGAAAAAATGTGAACATTTGATAGTTTTGGCCCAAAATGAGGGGTTTGAATTTATCAAATTTCCTCGCAATGGATATCATTGGACAAATATGACTGATATCTTTCATTTGACGTCCACTATGTGAAAAACCACGTTTCTGATGAAGATTTATCATAGGAAAACCAATATAAGGTGAAATTATGTGATTTTAGGGGTCATTGAAGTTCAGTGACCTTGTGCAGGACGACTTGACCTGCTGACATACTTTTTTTGGTCATCTTGTAGAATATATTGTGGGAAAGGTCTTGAGGTGAGAATCGCTTGCAAAACCTTAAGCGTTGTATTATTTTTTTAAATTGAATTTCAGGCCAATTTGTACTAAAATCTGAAAAAATGTAAATTTTTTTTTGAGTTTTGGCCAAAAATGAGGGCTTTAAATTTTTCAAATTTGCTCACAATGGATATCATTGGAAAGATATTAGTAATATCTTTCATTTGACGTCCATTAAGTGAAAAACTATGCATCCGTTTAAGATTTATTATTGGAAAACCAATATAAGGGGAAATTATGCGAATTTAGAGGTCATTGAACTTTCAATGACCTTGCGCAGTTATGGCATGACCTGCTGACATACTTTTTGGTCACCTTTTAGTATATATTATGGGAAAGTTTTTGAGGTGTAAATCGTATTAAAAACCAAAACGGTTTTATTAAATTATTAGTTTTATTTTAGGCCAATTTGTACAAAAATCCGAAAAAATGTGAAAATTTTGAGTTTTTAGCCCAAAATGGGGACCTTAACATAATCAAATCTCATCACAATGGGTATCGTTGAATAGATATTTTCAATATCTTTCATTAGACACCACCGACATAAAAATTCAAATATCTGTTTAGGAAATATATGCAGAAAACTGGATACATAGGAATTTGGGGTCAAATTAGAGGTCATTGACCTCTGACGTCACGTTCCACCACTCACGACACTCAAGAAATCACTTTTCAAATGTGTCAAGGGATGTTCTACCCAAATATCATAACAAGACACCTGGTCATTTTTGTCAAATAAATTCTGGCTATCTCTTGGACTAATAGTACATGTTTCAAATCCATACAGTGCTACACTCCAAAAGAAACATTTGGCAAGTCTCTTCCTTAAATTTGGGTTTAACCCTTTTGTTGTTGGATGTCGGATCCCTGCTCTGTTTTATGAAATCCCTACAACATTATTATGAGGATAATGAAAACACTGATGAGATCCTCACCTTGATTGTCTTGTCCCAGCTGCCCGTCATGACACAGGAATAGTTGGGAGCCTTGACCCATCGGATGGATCTGATTGGTGCATCATGCTTCAAATATATAAGTAAAAAAGAGAAAGAGATTAAAAAAAAACATATATGAAACATATTTAATAGCAGGATTTCCAATGACATGGATGCTAAGAATAATTCATTCAAATTATTTTTACCCTACATGTACATGTAGATATCAAGATGGGGATTCTCTTTCTTTAAATGGAGTTTACACAATATTCACTTCTACATTTGATGAACAAGAATTTTTTTTTCTGGTTTCCTGTATTTCAATTATGTTTTTTTCTTTGGAATAACTTATTTTTGTTTTTAAATGAATTCCATATTTAGGTGAGAATTTTGTGATA
>JZLH01S0027301.1:0-21692 GCA_001188425.1 Eucidaris tribuloides | reverse complement strand
GATTATTGAATCAGTTATGAATCAATTATCAAATTATTGTCAGTCGCCAAAAATTCTGCAACACAACAGTCTGGGGGAAAACTGGAATGGTCGCTGAAAGCAAGTAATGATCGTTTTGAACTGCAATTTTTTCAGGGCTTCATTTGTTAGACCTTATCAGAGACACTGGTACATGTAGCTTGGGGAATTATGTTGGTCAGATTTTTTTTAATGGGAAAAATTGTTATACGATACCTTCAAATATTGTACTATGATATATGTTTACTTTCCAGATATTGAAGTAGCATGTTATGGCTATGATGGAATTGATGCAGTGAAGGATGCCCTTACCAAAGGTCTTGATATGTCAACAGAAGACATGCCAATCAAGGTACATGTATATAGTGACATAATGCCATCTTAACACCGAGATCAAACCCAGTCTTCGGGACAAATACCTTTGTTCCTCATTATATCCCCGCCCAACGAAGTTTGAAGGAGGTATATAGGAATCAGCGTACGGTTGGGCGGTCGGTCCGTCCGTTGCAAATCTTGCGAATTGAACTATTTCCTCAGTTTTTGACCAATGCTCATGAAATTTGGCACATACATTAGTCTTAGGATGAAGATGTGCCAGACACATTTTTTGAATATGTTGGAAGCTGTGTTGCCTTGGTAATAGCATATAAATGGCAATAAATTGGGTAAAAATCTTGCGGTTCAAACTACTTCTCAGTTTTTTACCAATGCTCATGAGACTTGGCACAAGCATTGGTCTTGGGGTAAAGATGTGCAAAACACATTGATTGTGTTTGAAACTATGTTTGCATGGAAACAGCATATGTGACCGCCCAGCTCAAAACCCACAAAAAGTAGGCAAAAACTAATTTTCACTTTTCTCCATAATTTTAAAGAGTAAGCTCTTAGCTTTAAAATGATATATAACTTGTTAAAATCGGACCATCCTAACCTATTCCAAAAGTGATTAAAACACGAGAGCGTAAGGAGGTGAAGTTTCACAGAAAAGGGAGAAATGAGGATTTAAAGATTACGTTCACTCAGGTGCGCCATGCAAAAACACATGTCCGAAAAAATATGGTTCAGAAAAACTGCCAATATCTCGGTTTCAGTTTCGTTTTAAGCCACCAAATTTTGGCGGTAGAAAGAGAAAAGATTACTCTTTCAGATTAGACAAACTTTGAACATTTGAGTTGGTCAACCCAAATGACACATTTTTGTATATTACAGAGAATCATAATCGGCGACTTTTTGTTGGTTTGGAGCTGGGCGGTCACATATTATGACAAGTCGGGGATGTGATGGGGTGGGGGTATTAATCACTTTCAGTGATATTTCTAGTTTGATCTAAACTACTATTTTGACCTACATTGTATCACATTTGACCGATGTTACATGTTGAACCGACATTGTATCTTACATGTTTGATCTACAATGTATGTAACTCATTTGACCTATGTTATACCTGGGGATGGCGGCTCCTTTCTTATGATTATTATGTCAAAGTGATAAAACTATCACAAAAACCTATTTAAAAAATTCAGGTTACAGCGAAAATTGGGCCCTCTTCGCACAAATGAGAACGTGTCTTTGGCAATCGCCATGCCGAACCTTTTATCAACACTCTCTGAAAAATATTCGATCTTGAATTACATCTTTAGATTATAATTATTTCTCTAATGCCCCCTAAAATTATCTATGCAAAGAAAGCAATTGCAAACACAACTGTGAGTGAAATAATCTTAAGAGTGGTATGGTTCAAAACCTGAAATTGTGAGACAAAGAAATTGCAAGTGTCATAAATAAATTTCGCAAAGAAATAGGTGAATTCTTTTGAGTCTTTTTGAACTTTTTGTCTGATTTGTGTTGGCTGATTTTGTGATTGAATTTAAATGCTGCAATATACAATTTGGGATTTGGAATAACACTTTTTTTCAAGAACACTTTCTTGTTTACTGCAAGGGCCATTCCTTTCTGAACCTTTTTCTACCAAGTAATTGCTTGCAAACAAAGATTGTAATTTATGTACACCTTTATTTTCTTTGCCCTTATGTATATTTTAAGAACCACCCACACAGGATAAATCACATCATTGACTTTGACCTTTAAAGCACAAGTATAGTTTTGGTCGATCAGAAAATTTTTTTGTTAGTCTTTCACAAAGTATTTTATTGTCACTCAAGACATTAGAAAACAACATCAAACCTATTGGAAAAAGGTGTCGTGCGGCTGGCAAATGTCGTTAGCAAATGCTCTAAGCAAAATGTCGTTAACAGTGTATTGTCTCTATGACTCTAAATTGAAAATAAAGAAACTTATTCCATATTTCTGCCTAACATACTGATAGAAGGAACTCAAAGTCTACAATACTCTGATTTCATGTGAAATAAGCCAATGGTTTCCAAGTTACAAGCAATTTACTGTTAACGACATTCTGCCAGCCGCATGACAAGTTCATAGTGACAAATTATGATGTTTAAATTTAAGGAGAGCATCTAGTGGTATGTATTACCGGCTATGGGAAATCTCAGGGTCCACCAAGATTTTACATTTTGAGTAATTTCTTAAAAATGGGAGAGTTTCAGAGCGAGCAATTTTCAGGGCATTGATAGATCATGATCGTATAGGTGTATCTAAAAGAATTTCATTTTTTACCATTTACTAAAACTATACCTTGGCTTTAACCTTTAACCTTTGGCCTTTGTCTCTTTACCCACAGATCAATCTGATTGCCCCTCCGCAGTACGTAGTGACAACACAGACATTGGAACGTGAGGAGGGACTCGCAAAATTAAATGAAGCCATAGCAGCCATCAAAAACAGCATCCTGTCAAGTTCTGGCGTCTTTAAAATCACCATGGCAGTAAGTTTTTGAAAACACTACCACAGCAAATTTGAAATTTCAGTACAGATGACAATACTGCCCTAATTGATTGCTGTAGAGTGCGCCCCAGAAAAAACAAAGACTTATTGTGTGGAAACATTGGGGCATATGATTGAAACTACATGTTCAAAATAAACTTTGATTTATGCTGTTTCAAATGATACATTAAGCAAACTTATCTATTCATGCTTCTCTGAGTACGATGACTTTGAAAATTTAATTTAAAGGAGACATTTATAGAAGAACCATAATAATTATGACATATACATATCAAGAGAGCTTATAAGCCGTAACAAGAACGTGAATGTCTCATCAATGCAATATATCCCTACCATAAAAGCGAAATTAAGGTGTGAAAATCAACCCCAACCTCGGAACCTAATTTGCTCGGTTTGCTGTCCGAAAACGCCTTTAAGCTGTGACGTAAGAGACGGTTTCGTTGGACTTGCCGGGTAACTTCCGGGTACGTAGCCTTATGCGTATTGGCTGAAAGACAACCCTTGAACTTGTGTTAATTCTCCCTAACTGAAAAAAAAAGATAGGCCCTAATATCTTCTATCGTTTGCTAATTTACGTCTCATTATTTCCAACTATAATGTTCTAGCATTTCTGAACGAAAATTCATGTGTTGGAGGAAAACAACGGCTGAAAAGGGGGCAATAGGACCGACCTCCAAGGTTGTTAACTACGGCATGTTATTTATTGCGGCTATTCTTGGAGGTCAGTGTTCCGATCGGCCCGATTCTGCACTTTTTGACATTATCAGACGGAGAACTCTTCCACCATGGAAGAATGCATTGATATATATAAATCATTTACGAATATCATATGAATAGAGAAAAATAGACCAATACAGCCTGCCGTAAACTTTGTATCATTTCCAATACGAGCTGGAATATGAGTCGTGGCAATTCTCTGGGTTACGATTCATGCGCCAGGAAAATAGAAAAATGATGACAAAAAAATAAAAAAAGGTCAAGGAGTCCAAAGAGGATTGGAAGAAAACAATGGAAAGATAATAGAAATATGAAAAAGTAAAATACAGATATAAAAATAAAATGAATTATAAAGCAAAAAATAGGGAGAGGAGGTGAGAATAAAAAGTAAGAAGAATATAACAGGAAAGTCATTGTAGGGAAAAATAGATCAAATGGCGAATGAGGATTAGGTATAAATATATAGATTAAAAGGAGCTAGGGGGAGATGTTGTAGGAGAAATAATAGTATAATACTACAAGGATGTAAGAAACTCCATGGGGGAATTTGATAGAAAGTATAAATTTAAAAAAAATTTGTTAAAAAAAACTGCAGTTTGGGGCGGTAATAAGGCTCTTTAGCAGCTGGAGTTAGCTGCTCGGCTGCAGCATGAGCTCGCCACCAGCGGCTTGGCCGGACGTGCGGGCCTGGTTCTATCAGATCAATAGCTGGCGGATTTACATTACCTGCGCGTGCAGTTCAACAAAGCCAAAACAAAAGTAGTTAGATCTAAATTACACAAAAAGGCCCTTTCCTGTAGCCGGTTTCGGAGATGGGAGAGGGTCAATTTATCACAATTTTATTTTCATAAAACCCGAAGCTGACACACTTTCATGGCATGTTAGCTGCATAAAATGTTTAGATAACTCATTAAATTATAAAGTAAACTAAATTTGTTGAATTTAATTTCCTATGAATATCAACTTTAAAAAACCATTTGCTACACTTGCTGGCTTTGACACTGAGCACATCAGGAAAAGAAAGAGATGAATACGTGATCTGCGTAGTGTCTAAGCCAAAAAGTGTAGCAAATGGTTTTTGACCTCAAATTTTCAAAGTCATGGTGCTCAGAGTTGCATGAATAAATAAGTTTTGTATTTTGTATCCTTTGAAAGAGAATGAGTCAAAGTTTAGTTTGAACGTGTTTTTTCAATCATATGCCCCATTGCTTCCACACGATAAGCCTGTGTTTTAGGGTTCTGGTTTGTCTGGGACGCACTGTACAACTGTCGGTCAGGGGTAGATGTGAGCTTTTTGATTGTATGGACTGGGACACTGTCTCAGTTTCTAGCCGTGCCAAATGGCTCCCTTTCACTTTTTGTGTCCATGTAGTGTGAATCTAAACACTACACAAAAAATAGGTTCCCCCTTTTTGAAAATTCCATAACTTTTTAACGAAAAAAAAATGGATTTTGAGGCAGAATAATTTGGCCAGGAGTGTTCTGCACTCATTGACTAAGTTCTGTGGGAAAATGTGATGATCCGTCAGTCATGCATGAGTGAGCACGTAATAAAGGCAAAAATGTCACTTTTCAAAAGTCACAGGGTCATTTTGAGGATTTGTGAGCAGGATTTTGACAAATTCTGTTTCTGTTGAATGATTAGCGCAATTTATGTTCATCAGCTATCGTTTGACCCCCTAACAATTCTTTTGGCACTTTTCACATATTTACGCTTCAGTGAGCTCAATTTAACAATTTCCATCCATCCTCAATTTTGAAATTGTAAAATCCATTAAGTTTATTGAAAATATTGAAATCCGATATTTTTCAGCAAAGTGTATCTTTACACGTTGTATGGACATAAGAGGTTGTAATCATGTCAGGGTTCTGTGAGCATACTTTATAAATAAAGCAAAAAATACCATTATTTACCATTATTTTGGCATAAGAGATGACTCCTGTGACTTTTGAAAAGTGAAATTTTTGCCTTTAATTCATGCTCACTCGTGCATGGCTTGACGGATTAATCTTATTTTCACACAGAGGTTAGTCAAGGAGTGTGAAAACATTCCTGCCACGTTATTTTGCTAAAACTTATTTCATTAAAAAGTTATAGTATTTTGAACAAGGGGGAACTTACTTTTTGTGTAGTGTTTATTTCAATTTTCAGTTGACACATGTTCACGACGTAAACATTCTGAGGTCATGCTTCTTTTAAGGCTTGCATAGGGTGCACTGTATCACACATGGGGACAACTGTATACTTTTGTGTACAAAGTAATGAGTGGTTGTGTTCATGCAGTCATGGCACATGAATGTGCTCTGAAATTCACCTTTCTAAACAAAATTATACTGAAATATTGCTCTAAATGGATAGTTTACCAATGACCTCAATATATAATTTCTTGAAAATGAAGGACTCATCGCTTCAATTTCAGTTTTTGATTTTGCAAAATGTCTGCCCAGTGTCCTGAACAAAATTTTGTCCAGTCTTGACGGGACTGGATCATTCAATCCACACAGTGCAAACTTTGTTCGTTTTTCCAGTAGAGGGCGCATGTGTTCCATATAGCTCTGCTTAGGACCACATACTTCAGTAGGTGTGGCACTGTATATGGTGAATCATGGTGGTTTTATTTTCACAAATTAATCCCATAGAATCTACACAACAAATTTCTCTATCATTGTAATTTCTGATAATATGCGTACCACAAATAGGAAATTTATGACTGAAATTTTCACAGCAGAAACTTAAGATGGTAGGCTTGATTCTGGGAGAATTGTTTCTTAAATTGAGGACTATTTTCAATCTTACCATTTCCTTTAAATTCTAAGGTACTGAGATAACTAAAAACCTGGTATTGTTTGAAAATAACAATTAGAATAATGTCTCCATTATTTCATATAATTCCCAGCCAAAGATAATAAAGAACAGGTGCTATAAATATCACTATATACCTATTTATAACATAAGATCTAAATACAAATACAGAATTAATTCAGAAGTGGCGCCACAGGGGGGGGGGGGAGGGGGGCAGCTGCCCTCTAATATTGTCCGAAATCAGAAAATTGTGGAGGTTTTCAGAAAATGTAAGTCTTTTTTGACATTTTGCCTCCCGTACATCTTTCACCCTTCCTAAATTTTACCTTGGCACTGCCCTTGATTAAATTGTAGGGTAATGAGTTAAATAAAATCCTGGTATTATATCAAAATAACAAATATGGTAATTATTTTGTTTGTTTGTTTTTTTTAAATTCCAAGCCAAAGGGTTTTACAGCTCATAAAGAGCAGGAGCGATAAATACATAACTGTACAGATTTCAAAATAAATGCAGTATTAACTTCTTGTGTACCAAGATAAATAAAATCATGGTTTATTTTTTAAATAAAAATTATGCGGGTAATGTCATGTTTTTTCTTCTTTTTAAAACTCTCAGCCAAAGGTTGTTACAGACACTGAAGAACAAGAACTGGCCCGACATCTGGAGAAGCTCGAGAAGGCCAATGCCGAGGTGGATGGGGATAATGACAATGAGGAGGAGATGGGGAACGATGACTAGATAAGAAGATGATGATGAAGAAGGTCCAATACAGAGAATGCAAGAATGGGTTTACTGGCAATTTGGTCTACATCCGTTTGGTGTATTCTCAATTTTGTCTCATACATGTATGAAATATGTGTAATGTTGACTACCAAGTCTGAATAGTAATCCCTAATGCTAGTCACATTTCCTCACGATAATCTTAAATCCTTATCAGAAAACTCAAAATCACAATTGCTGTGAGTGCGAGCAATGCATATTTGCCAACTGTCGTCATCTTACTGTCCCTCTTTCTGGGTCGTAAAACAACCTAAAGTAGGGACATTCATCTTCCTGACTTTCTCTGTGGAGGCAAAAATCAACATAACAAAAACAACCTCATTAACACGCAAAGAACTTATTGCAGGTTTATTAGAAATGGATGATTAGAGGCGAATTTGTCTTGTTAAATCTGAACATATGGAACCTACTATCAAACATCTCCCCCTTTGGGCCCATTTGGGCCTTGCCTCCCCCCCCCCCCCATATGGGCCCTTGCCTGACCAAGGATGTCCTTATTTCCAATTTTCAAATATTGGCAAGTATGCGTAGTGGGACATAGACCAAAATAGGCATGTAGACCAAATGACAGTTTACCTTTGGAGTTAAGACTTACTGGCCTATCAGTCCATATAGCTTCATGGTGTAGTCTAAAATGTGAAAGAATGCTTGAGAACTTGCAGGATTTGATAAGTGAGATGCAGTTGTCGTAATATTGTCAGAAGATGCTCGTCTGAAAATGGATAGCTTTTGCGATTTGCAGGTGACCCTACATTTGCCTTAACAACTGCTGCTCCAGTGACAATATTTCAGAAGACAAATAATAAGGGTTAGTTTGCAAATAGGTTGTAAGTTAAGAATAAGGTTAGAGTAAGGATTAGGGGTTGGGTTAGAGTTAGAGTCTGCAATAGTTGTTGTCAGAGTAACTCATAAAACCAAT
Organism: Eucidaris tribuloides; assembly: GCA_001188425.1. Classification (NCBI taxonomy): domain Eukaryota; kingdom Metazoa; phylum Echinodermata; class Echinoidea; order Cidaroida; family Cidaridae; genus Eucidaris; species Eucidaris tribuloides. The sequence goes on along the minus strand of JZLH01S0027301.1, from coordinate 13,592 downwards.
TTGCATCACTGAATGAAACTTTATCAAACTAAATACTGAGTTTAGGTGGCAACCATAAGTAAGATAAAGGACCACAAGTGGTTTTCAGAGTAAATAAATCTTTTTACTTTTAGCAAGAGTATATATTGGCAGTGGGGAGATAAACCTTGTATCTCAAATTTGGGTGAAAATGAGGTTTGAGGTAAACTTTTAGCTCAGAAGCCATGTTTTATTTTGTCCAAATCTCATAATTCAAATCTTAAATATAGAGCCACTGTTGCCATGTAGAACAATGGCTAAAGCAGCCATGTGTTTGGCTGTCTTGAACATTTAACCCATTGGCTACGGGAACCAAACATGCCCTGTATTAACTCTCAGGGAATTATATAATCTAGGAGGCAACGGTTTAATATTTTTGAGATAGGTTTTTTCAGGCTTTTTTGTGTACAAAATGGCTCATTTAGGCAAATTTCAGGCCTTTCAGCGAATTATTACTGGCACCCCTGACCTTAGCGATAACAAGTAAAAACTTGGAATCTGGTCTCGTATGGAGGATAATATAATCTGTGAGGGAATATGAATATATCATCTGTCATCTAAAAAAATATACACCTGTTAAGGCTCGTTTACACTATGTTCCCGGCGGCCACGGCAACCACGTTTCAGGCCACCGTGGACAAAACGGGATAGACGTGAGACCACGCGGGAGGACGGGCTGGGCAAACGTGACAGTCCGTGTTGCTATGGATGCCGGGCCAGATTTTTTAATCGTAAAAAATGCCACGGTAGTCACGGTAAGGATGAGAAACCTAATAGGCCGTAGGAAAACGAGAGGAACGTAATAAAACTCGACAGTACGCTATAGGCCGTAACAGCACTTGGAGGTGATCCGTAGCGGGTCTTTCCGTGTGGTCTCACGTCTATCCCGTTTTGTCCACGGTGGCCTGAAACGTGGTTGCCGTGGTCACCGGGAACATAGTGTAAACGCGGCTTTAGGTTTTTAGAATGTGATGTGCGCCATAGCTGTGGGGCTTGTGGAGCACAACAAACGATGATGCAGTAACCCAGGTTTACAGCTGGTCCTGAACTGAAGAAATGGACTGTAGGGCACTGACCAAATAACGCTCTAGAAAAAAAAGTTCCATATTCTCCAGATTGGTATTGAAATTATTACAAACCGATTAAGATGCAGTTGCTGATGAAAAAACACATTTGTTCTCCAATTTTTATTAGCGCATTATTTAGATAATCGACTTATTAATGAGGCAAGTTCCTCAGTCCCATTCGTAGAAGAAGGAATCACCGTCAGCAATTTCACACATACAAACATTACTTGCTAGATCGGTCTTTACAGCTTTGCTATTAATATTTATGAAGGCCTGTGGCTCACATCGGAATGTACTGTTGAAGGTATTCTTTTGAATGCATTTAACAAAAGCCATTCACTCAGTCCACCATTATTTATACAACAGTTGTGCTCAAATACCTCACCAAAGTTCCTATTCAGTTTTCAAACATCTGCAGTTTCACAGAAGCACTGTGACTGCATAGGCTGTCAAGCACTCCCAAATTTGCGAACGAGGATATGACAGAGTGGCATTATAAATAACCATCATGATAATTAATTTTCTCAAAAACGCGCACATAGTATTAGAAGAACAAACCCAACTTACGGGGTTAGTAATATTTCAGTAATCATCATTAGGGATTTGTAAAATACCACTGATGGGTAGTGTTGCACGACTAAGTCGCGAAAAGTCGTAGTCGCGACTGCGTACACGGAGTCGCGATTCCGACTTTAGAAGGCAATAGTCGACTTTTTATCACATGTTAATTTGTAATATAAACTGAGTCAAAAGACGTAAAAATTGAACAGAACTACCAATCATTTATCTACCATTTTGTGGCAGAAATGAATCCCCTATCTGTCTTCGATCGCAAATCAAACAAACTGCCAAAACTGCCAAAATGTACTTGGATCAGCCTATAATCGTGCAATGCTATCATACATGTGTTGCCGTATACGTGCGACTCCGACTGCGACACCCTTGCACCCCACGTCACCACTCTTGAACACACTAAGACATTGAACACCAATAGTCGACTAATAGTCGGAGTCGCAACTATTGGTGGGCGACTAGTCGACTCTCTAAAATGCTGAAGTCGTGCAACACTACTGATGGGACTATGGAAAATCACAATAAATGGCCTTGCCCTACAGTCCAAATGCATAGACGAAGAAACTTATCTTTTGTTATACTCTCGGAGCCCCCCAGCTATGGAGGACAATGTGAGTCTCATTCCCAAAACGAAATGGGTCTTTACTGATAATCTGTAAGATATGTGTACAGTGTCAATAAAAGTACACATGAGGTACACCTGTACAATGCGTTGGATATTAATGAGGCTCACTATTTATAAGCTTTGCCTCGTAAAAGGTATCATGTAGCAAAGAAACAATCACACTTTTATTGCTTCTTTATTTGATGAAAGCATATCTATTAATTGCATGTAGCTGAACCCAAGCCTTTTATTTGATTTTTGTTTTAGAAATGCTTAGTGTGTTGAAGAATATAGAGTGTATGTGGACTTACTACAAATTAAAACAATGAAATTCTTCTTTTTTTAATTTTTATTAATTGATTGATTGATTGATTCAGTCGGTCATATTTTATTTTATTTTATTAATTAATTAATTAATTATTTATTTATTTTTTTTTTTTTAGGGGGGGGGGGGGTATCTGCACTCTGTCTCCGTTCAACCCACAGGCATGTAGGCCATAAATCAGAAAAGGGTATTACAGTGCACTCTCGTTATAAAGAATACTGATATAACAAAATTTCATTATAAAGAAGTAAAATCTCAGGTCCCATATCTTGGATTTCCTTTACATTGTATTGTTTTTGCAACCCTGATATAAAGAAATTTCGTTATGAAGAAGCAATTTCCTTGGTCCCAAGGACTTCTTTATAACGAGAGTGCATTGTAGTGTATTTATGTCCTTATGCTTACTCCATGCAAGTTTTCTTCTTCTTTTTTCAATTGTCTAATTATTTGATTTAACTGTCATATATTTTCTTTTCCAATAATTCCAGTATCTTTGTATATCTAACTTGAGTAATGTTTAAAATATTGATCTATTTGATAATAATGTTTTTTCTTTCTTTTTTTTTTGGGGGGGGGTGGGGGTGATCATGTGGGTGGGTGGGGGATGATCGTGTGGGTAGGGGATTGCTTGTGTGAAATGTATGAGTATATGTACTACAGGTACATACATGTGCATTTGATATGTGTAAATGTATTGTTATTCACATCGCCGTGAAATAAATCTTGATTGAAGATCTTGTACAGAACACAATCTATTTGCAGGTCTTTGATTAACAAAAAAGTTTAATGTGTTGGATGAGGAGGGGCAGAGGCAGAGGTATCACTGAGTTTATGAGATGCAGTGAGGATGTGGAAAAATTCAAACGTGACCTGTCACCACGATACCCTGATAAAGTCGCATACTCGCACAACTGAAAGATAAGGAAAGTGTCAAATATCGTAATTATATATAAAGTATGAAGTAAAGTGTCATCAAAAATCAAAAGCTTAGAAATGTCATGTTGCAAACGTTTGAATATTTATATTTTTCACCCAAAGTGTTTTTCTTTCTCTGTTTATTTTTCATAAGATGTGCGACTTTATCAGGGTATCATGGTTACAGGTCACAAATGTTATGCAATTCAAAACAGAGGTCAGACACTCCATGTAGACACATACACATAAACATGTATAGTACACACATGTATGAACACACATATTCTCACACACCCACTACATACCTACACACACCCATTACATCCACGCACACCCGTATACCCACCATTACATGGTCATATACACATACATATGTAATCAATCACAATTCTCCCCATCACATACAGTTGTCTACGAAAGAACGTTGGAGTCGCACTCAGATTATTGCGGTTCTCTGGCGAGATTTGCCGACATGTTCATATCCGATATGCCATTTGTGCATGTTGAAAGGCGCAGTATTTAAAAAGCTCTGTCTTTGTCCTGATTTTGCAATTGCATCGTTTCGTGTCTTCCCGAATTGTTTTAAAAAGTAGCCTGTTTGATAACGAAGCTTTTCGATCTGCAACTCATCAGGTTATCACGCAGATATGAACAAATTACAAGAAAAAACATATACTGAAAGCTAGAGTCAGTCGCAATGCTAGGACAAACTCTTTTTGTCTACACAAAAGAGGGTCCCTAGATGGTATGTAGGCTGTTTCTAAGTACCTGGGGTGAGTCACACTCCTGGCCCTACTTTCTTATTTTTTGCACTTGGGATTAAGTCAGAGTTCCATTCATGTGTGTTGGCATGGAATATTTTTCATTAGCGGGACAGAGCTAGTTCAACCATACAAAAAGAAGAAGAAGAAAAAAAGATACAACTAGAAACATATTGGCTGTATTAAATCAATGCCACCGCTTTCAATCTGAGTCGGACAGGAAGTTAGAAAGACTGCAAAAGGTCCAGGATGTTGATATATAGTATCTTGTATCAGGAAATATTGGGTATATACGAGGTGTTAAAAATAATATTTGTTAATTTTGAAAATTAATAACACAAAAAATGTACAACAGATTATACTGGCATTCAGTATAGTTACAGCAGAATAGTGAACATTTTTGTTTGAGGTGGTTTGAATATAATATCAATAATCAGTTTAATGTAATTCATGCTTGTTTAAAAAGTTAGGGTTCAGATTTTGCTCAATATCGAACCCCCTGTACAAAATTGAAACTGTACAGAAATCAAATGGTGTGTGTGACAGTGTGTGTTTAGTCCCCACACAATAGCAACAGACAATGGCGGTGAACAGCGCATGGTAGAAACATTGGTATGCCAATCTCTCACTACAGCCAGGCTAGATAAATGCTTTATTAATATTCATTAGTAAGTAGCCTGCTAGACTTTATTCACTATCCATAGCTATTGTCTGACGCTATTGTGTGGGGACTAGACACATACCCTCACACACACCATTCGATTTCTGTACAGTTTCAATTTCGTACAGGGGGTTGGATATTGAGCAAAATCTGAACCCAAACTTTTTTAAAAAGCATGAATTACATAAAACTGATTATTGATATCGTCTTCAAACCACCTAAAACAAAAATGTTCACTATTATGCTGTAACTATACTCAATGCCAGTATAATCTGTTGTGCAGTTTTTGTGTTATTTATTTTCAAAATTAACAAATATTATTTTTAACACCTAGTATATATGCAATATGGAGAATTCAAACCAGGAATCAGACACTTCATGCAGACACATATATCACATGGACATACACATGTACACACCACACATGAATGCACATATGCCCATACACGCACTACATATGAACATACACACACCCATCACATCCACGCACGCTCATACACCCGCCATCACGTGTTCATAATGCACATTCACTGGTAATCAGCCGTAATTCTTGTAGTACTGTTTGACAGAACAGTATGGTGAGTGTGATGGGTTGTGTATGAAATGAAAGTGACAGAGAAGTTTGCAGAAACAAACAAGATGGGTACTACATATGTTTGGAAATAAACAGTATTGAGTTTTATTTGAATTGACAGTTGCAAATTTTTGATAGCTGGAAATTGTACACTTTTAAAGAACAAGAAATGCACAAAACCTTGGTATTGTAACCCCACTAGTCCACACTCAAACATAAAGTCCTTATCGCACCACCGTGCATTTTAGAATGAGCTTTCCGTGAAATTCGAATCCTATTCACCCGGGGGGGGGGGGGTACTTTGCCTAGTCAGTTTAGCGAATATATGAATAAACGTGTTAGCGAATATTTGAATAAACGTGTTTATCAATTTGAATTTACGCGTCCGTTAAACTTGGACAGTAGGCTGGTTGCCAGACGGTATTCTTACATCATTAAGTGAGCACATATTCCCTCCTAATCAAAACTTGTACCTGGTCAGATAAGTAAAGCTGGATCAGTGCCAAATGACCACAGCTACGCGGAAACAGGTGAATTCTTCACAATAGGGGCCCACATATCAATTTCTTAACAGAAAACGCTCCAAATACGAGGTTCCCCACATGTCATGCATCACTGCTCTCACACCGTGTTGTGTAGGAGGAAGCGACGGACTGCTGTCATTGTTCACATTCACATTCGAACGCATGATAATGATAAAGACTGCGTGCAGCTGGGAAGGTCAGAATACTGACAGGAAATGGTGTTCGTGATTGCTTTTTGCCAATTCCGCGGGCCTTCTCCTAGCCAATAAAATTTGATTTTACATTTTTAGAATCCTCAGACTTCCCACTATACATCCACATCTTCAATATATTCATAGATCTCGCACTTTTATTTTATGAAGCGGCAAAGACAGAAAACGTGATAAACGGGGATCTTCCACGAGATTTTGTTTTGTTTGTTTTTTACCAAAAAGGAAGTATTTAGACTCAATTCCCTGTGTCATAACATTGACTTCGGTCGCATATTTTGAGAAACCTTTGATTCTCATAAATCTCGTTTCAATAGTACATCAAGCTTGTAGATTTGTTACAATGGCAAAAAATGTGCCCAAAACGAGCGGTTTAGTTCAAGTTTTACCATTGTGTTGCAAACTCTAAGACCATGAAGAGAGTAAAAGATCGCTTAGAAATTGATATGAAATATTTAACAATTAGCGGGTGAAAGCTATGTCCAGCCAGCGTCTGAAATCTAGAATATGCTACACATAGAGGAAATGGCATCAGTTTTCCTTTTTTTTAATTTGAGATCGACCTCCAAATTTTGAACACTGTATTTTATCCATATTCTTCCACTGGATCAAATCGGAACAAAAACGGTCATCTCTGCACATTACATCAATATCTCTGTCTCTAACTTGTTTGCTTGGGGCGAAACAAAACATCATTTAGGCCTACCATTATACATTGTATTGAATTAAGTATGACCCCGAGAGAAATCAACTAAGTTGAAAAAAAAAAGACAGTTTCTGATAATGATTGAACACAGAGGACATGTTTGACTCTCAAACTTTCACAGCGGTTACCTAAAACACTCTCCTTGATTCTGGTATCGTTTCATCTTAAATTGATGCCATGTACATCCCTTTAAAGATTGTGTTCATTATTTGCACACCCCGAAATCAACTTATCGACCAAAATAAGCTAGAATCGTTTATAATCTAAATAAGATTCGCATAAATCTCAAATCTTCACTTCTGACAAAAGCTGTAGGACTGAAGTATCAGATTTCGTGAAGATATAGCGCTGAAAACTTCAATAGAATGCACGCGACGCCGGGACACGAGTACCGTAAAATTCAGGGAGCGTCGCCACTGAATTTACACAGCTGTTAATCTAGTCTTACTGCCAGACCTAATTCGTGTATCATCTAGTGAAAACTGAATACCTGCTAATCAAAGCTTCCAAGATCAAAAACTCACACCAGTTGCCGTTTGACGATTGTCAAGCGATTTTTGCTGTACGGTTGGATTCAACCAAATTCAAATTAGTAGGTGAGAGCTACATCCAGGGTCTGAACCTAGACTACCGCTGCAAAATACAACTTGAGATACGGCCTAATTTAAAATGCGTTAGGACTATCGTTTAAATTTCAAAAACGTTACAAGGTATCACTCCCACATTTTTTACACTGCATTTTTATCTACCAATCTTTAGCTGAATCAAATCTGAGCAAAACTGGTATGGTGTGCAAATAAAAAACATAGTCTTCAAAACCCTCGATTTTTAGGATGGGTATCTCATCCCCTCGCATTCGAGAAACCCAAGTTGATAGTAGAGATGTTCATTATTACGTCCTGTATCCCCACCATGCAATCTGATGACCGGAAGTTTGTCGAGATCCGTGAGATAGCCATCGTCTGCAAGAACTCGATTGAGTTTACCTGAACGGTCACAATTACATCGCCATCCACCAACACATGCTAAAGAGATATAAAAATGGAAAAAGAGGAATATCAGTTAGTTTGTCAGAAAGTCCGAGGACTGTCATAATAAAAATATTTGAAATCCAAACTACAAATTTACGAGTATTCCTCTTTAAAGTGTCCTCTTGTATCCTTTTCCTTGTCACGTCTCCATGAATCCTTGAAGGATTCCTCCGCAGTACCGCAGCAGCTGAGTCTATGCTATTTTTATATTGCATGTCCATGTCTCATGTCTTCACAATTAACGGGTCCCCTTCATGACCTTCTTCAATTTGGAGAAGTGGAAAATCACCCGGGAGACAGGTTGGGTGAGTATGTATGGTGGTTGCTCCAGCACGGCGATGTTCTCGGCCAGGATCAAGTCTAGCTTTGGACTCTATTTAATTAGATTTTTTTTGTCGCCGACTATACCGTTGCCGCATGTACCAGAGCCCAGTGATAGCGTGACCCGAGAATTTGTCCCCCGAAGAGGGTGGACAAATTCTCGGGGTCACGCTTTATCCTGGCTTGGTACATGCGGAACGGGTATAGTCGGCGACAAAAAAATCTAATAAAGAGAGTCGCAGAGCTAGACTAGGCCAGGAAGGCAGGATGCTCATCACGTCATTGTGAGTAGGAGCCTGTTTGATAAAGCTGTTCGTAAAGTTACGCAAGACTTTACCGGAACGACTCGACTATTACTGGAGGGGCCTATGTCATAAAAATAGTGATTTTATAAAGTTCATGTTAATTGTTGGCAACATGTATAAACGTATCCTACTTGGTCTGACTATTCAGAAAAACCATGTTGCCATTTTTTAGTTGACCTTTGTTGACCTTGACACCAGGTCAAAGTTCAAAGTGGCCAAACATCGTCCAAAGAATATCGACCTTGGTTTCAAAATGTGGCAAATTTCACTAGGAGCTGCAAGTATAGTGACATTTGTTTTGCTATTTGACCTTTCGTTTTGTTTTTTGTTATTTGCAAAAAAACCTAATTACAGACACAATTTGCATAAATTTGTCTGTATTCAGACTAGTCCAATCTAGAGACCACGGAACCATCTTTTGTAATTTTTTTGACGGATTCTAGTCAATTTGACGGTGCTGAATCCAAATCTGATGAGTGCCAGACTCAAAATATTGAGCGTTTTTGGAAAAACACAAATATCAAAATGGCTGCTAAAACCCTTGAAAAGGCTCTTAGTACCGTACGCATTTTAGTCATCGTTTTCAACATTGATGGTGATATCTCCCTATAAGCTCCTTCCGGTGCTATCCTGGAGAGGCTTGTGCAGTGCCAGTGGTGATGTGCTTGGTGATGTTTCACTATTTACATGTGCATTGTGCTGGGTGTAAGTGCATTCTCTGCTAGAGCTTATACCGTAGGGTCCGCAGAGTAGGAGGCGGCACCATTTGCATGATGTTAGGCATGGCCGCCTCTCTCAACCTCTGTGTCAAAAATGCTCATTTTTTCTTCGTCCGACTTCCTTCTGATTTGAGGCAGCACCCTCAATTGATTAGATTCCATCATAAAAGTTTTAATATGTCCAAAATTCGATTTAAACATGCACTTTAATAAGGGCTAATATATCGGGTTTTATCGGGGTGTAGGCAGCCATTATGAATTTTGGCGTTTCTACAAAAACACCCGAAGTTTTTTGTTCGGCACCCACCTGATTTGGAATCAGCACTGATAAATTGACTAGAATCCATCAAAATAAAACGTACACATTGAAAAAGATGACCGAAATGTGCACGCTAATGCTCATGTGACCGTAGTCCCCTTTTTAATAGTTTTGGGGCCATTTTGAATTTTTGTGTTTTTCCACATACGATCAATATTTTGTGTCTGGCACTCATCAAATTTAGAATCAGCAACCTCAAATTGACTAGAATCCGTCATAAAAATTGCAAAAGATGGTTCTGTGGTCTCTAGATTGGACTAGTCTGAATACAGGTAAATTTATGCAAATTATGACTGTAATTAGGTTTTTTTTGCAAATAACAAAAAAAAATGAAAGGTCAAATAACAAAACAAATGTAACTACTTGCTCCTTGTAAAATTTGCCACATTTTGATACCAAGGTCGATACACTTTGGACGATGTTTGACCACTTTGAACTTTGACCTTGTGTCAAGGTCACCAAAGGTCAACTCAAAAACGGCAACATGGTTTTTCTGAATAGTCAGACCAAGTAGGATACGTTTATACATGTTGCCAATAATTAACATGAACTTCACAAAATTTTACATTGCCCCCCCTACTATATGGAGTGACAAGTAAAATGCCAAATGTTGCTCATGTCATTTTAAGAAAGTATGATTAATGTCAATTAGATTTTGCCCCAAAATAAAGTTTGCATTGAAATGCTTGTTAAATGGTTATTACGAGTAAGATGTTAATGTTGGCATGTTTGAACATTAGCAGGTATGATGCCATTAGTTTGATAATCACATTTGGCTTGCCATATTCAATTCAATTCAATTCAATTTATTTATTCAATTACATAAAATAGCATATATACAATAAACGAACTGTGAAGGGGAATTCACAAGAAAGCGAGTTGCTTGATTGCACCGTGATCCCCCGAATTTATATCGATAAAACCAAATAAAATACACAAAATTACAATGATAACGAAATTGACAGGGGAACAAACTTACAAATAAACATGAAACACACACACACACACGAATCAATAATGATATTAAATTTAGGCAATGTAAAAAGATGGACAGGTTGCGGCATAAATCATAGAGGAATTGATGAAATGTTGTTTGAATTTAGATTTGATGCACTTATTGTATTAAACGTTTTTCAAAAATGGACCTAAGATTGTTCCATAGTTAAGTACCTTTATACAAAATAGAATTTTTTGTTTCAGAGATAAAACGGCAATATGGCAAGACAGCATTTGTTTACATCGTGTGCTAGGTGTGTGTTGCATATTTATAAGGAAAACAGACATTAAAATATTTGAGGTAAACAGCATTTACATGTTTGTCAATAAAGAGACCAATTTTAAGTGAGACATATCAAAAATTGTTAAAGAGTTCAAAGTCATTAAATATAGGAGCATGTGGGCAAGGTAGTTGGCGTTTGAACAGACTCGAATAGCCTTCTTTTGTAATAAATACATCGCTGCACGTTAACTTGAAGGCTAGTTCCTGACCACACAGTGCTACAATAGTTTAAATAGGGCAAGACGAAGGCATTATACACATGAAAAGAGTTTTCTTTGGGAGAATAGAGCGAAAGCTTACGCATGACACAAAATAGACATGCTAATTTTGCCATGGATATTGTTCACATGTTCAGTCACGCTAGTTTGTCATCAATGAAATTCCAAGAAAGTTTGTACAATTAACCCTATCAATATTCACATTATCTAATTTCAAAAGTATTGCTAAAGGATTGTGTTGCTTGTTCAAGAGAATAGCATATATTTTGTCTTATCCATGTTAATTTGCAGTCTATTGGCTTTGAACCAATCACAAACACGCATTAATTCATTATTTACATGTTATAAATTGTAGATTCATTTCTATGTGATAAGAAAATATTAGTATCGTCTGCATATAGAATAAACCGCAGTAATTTAGAAGTATTTATAATATCATTGACATATATTAAGAACAACAACGGGCCGAGAAATACTGCCGTGTGTACACCACAAGTTATAGGTAAAACATCGCAATAAACATTATCATTAATACTAGTAAACGTTACGCGGCTATCAAGGTAGTTTTTAAACCAACTGTGGGGTACACCTTCTTACCCAATGTAATCATTAATACTAGTAAACTGTTTACGGCTATCAAGGTAGTTTTAAATCCACTGTGGGGTACACCTCTGTACACCAATGTAATCAAGTTTATATAATAGAATATCGTGATCGAGCGAGTCAACGCTTTACTTAGAGTCAATATACAAAGCCATTAAAGTTTCCTTTTTATCTAACGATGTGAGAATTTGTTCAGTGGTATATAAAAGAGCAGTTTCGGTTGAGTAATTGGGACGGAAGCCAAATTGCTCCTTACGCCAGAATGTTGTTTTTGTTCAATGTCTATAAAGTCTATTGTAAATAATTCGTTCAAGAAATTTGGAAAAACGTGGGTAAAGAGATATTGGACGGTAATTTTTCTGTTGTGTGTTTGTCACCTTTCTTATGAACTGGGATTACTTTCGCTAATTTAAGAAGGTCTGGTACAATACTGTTGACATGGACATGTTAAAAATAAATGAAAGGGGCTTTTGCATTGCATATATTATTTTCTTGTAAAATTTGCACTTATATTATATGCCGCAGCCAGACGAAAGTATTCTTTAATTGTTTGACAATATATTAATTTCATTTCGTCTTGTGGCAAGGAAAAAATAAGATTTCATAGCTCGATCACCCAAATATTTCAGAAAAATGTTTTGATGAAGTTTTTAAACCTTTGTTGAAATGGATGAGCCAATACTGGCAAAATAAGAATTAAAAGCGTCAGCAATTTTTCTTTTCATTGATTTGTTTATGATCTTTTTGAATAAAACTAATGGTTCTATATATTTTTGCCCTTCCGCATAATGTTCATTGACGATTTTTCCAAGTCTTGCAAATAATCACACTTTATTTTGATTGTATTAAAGTCATTCGTGAAGTCATTCGTACTTTTACGAACAGCTTTATGAAACAGGCCCCCGGTACGTTGTCACCGTGAAGCAGCCCGTCATCGCCAAGGCCGAAGAAGACAAGAGAAACACAAGATCAAAGCAGGGAGGTGGCCGGAGAGAGAGACCACCCCCCCCCGGATCAAAGTCATATTGATCGTATTCTTAATCTTCGATGTGAGAGGCATTGTCCACGCACAGTCAGTCCTTGTTACAAAGCTAGACGATCAACCAGCACGTCCAAAAAGAGATACAGCGGCACTTGCTTCGGTCAGTAGAAGAGGTAAGAGATGTGGCAGGACAACTCATGGCTGCTTCGCCATGGCAACGCGCCTCACAATTCCCTTGGCGTAGGACAGTTCCTGACCGAGAAGAAAATCGCCATGCTGGGGCAACCTCCCCACTCATCCAACCTGGTTCGGTGTGATTTTCCCCTTCTACCTCAAACTCAGCTAGGAGGACCTAAATTAACCCGGTGGAGAAAAAGTATGAGATATCTCGTTCGGGGGTCTATGGAAAATGCTTGTTATAGCAAAATCCAAACCTTTCCAATGGGTTAAGGGGAACGTTTTTAAGATGTAGACGACATCAAGCTGGCAGTGATGACGTAGCTCCCAGAAGAATCCTTCCAGGAGTAAATGGAGATATGACAGAAATGGGATAGAACGTACGTTGGACTCCAAAGGGATTAGGGGGAAACTTGTAGTTGTTCCGGGGTCGGGGGGGGGGCACTGCCATTACAAGGTGTACACCATGTGAAAAATAAAACGCGTAAAAAGGGTTGTTTTTCACGGTCCGATGATGTACGCGCGTACAGTGAAAAGGGTATCAAAATCGCCAAAATCAGGAAAAAGGGGTATACTTTTAACAAAAGGCTTACTTGAAGAGGGTATTTTTCAGACCTGAGTAGGGTCTACTTGTTTAGGGTATGCTGAGATCGAAGGATAATTTATTTGTTTAGGGTCCATTTTGAAAGTCCATACACACG
>JZLH01S0027294.1:0-15115 GCA_001188425.1 Eucidaris tribuloides | reverse complement strand
AAAAAAAATGTGAAAAATCTATGATGTATAGGCAAACAAAACAAAACTTCAGTTTAAACTACTAAAAATCATATCAGTGTTGATCGCCCGTAGATTCGATGGATGTTATAAATTGAATAAAACCAATAATAGCAGTAGATCCCAAAATTGGGGAGGGGGTCGTTTATGAGGGTTAGATAACGCACGACGCTTATCGCGAAATATGCATCATGCCTGTTTGACCCCAAATCTGTCGAAATCCAGTGTAGATTACAAATATGAAATTCATATTATCATCATTATCATTTAGTCTCTTTGGATAAAGTTAAATGCCACCTAAGTTTTACTCCATAGCATGGACAATATAGCCTTTTGACAAGGCCCTCTCTCTATGTTATGGGCGAGATCTGATTCCATTTTTTATGTTAGGCCTCTGAATTACCGGATTTTGCTACCCTATTTTGGTAGGAAAAATGAACCAATCAGCGTGTCTGTCTACTTGATCCTTCGATAAATATGCAATCATACTGGGCCAAGTTCGTACAGATTGCAGTTATATGAACGATCTGGAAGCGTTCACTATTTCATTAGGCGAAACGATTCCTACACGTTAAATTTTGAACTCCAAATTGGAACTTATAAAAACAAAATATAAAAAAAAATGCTTGAACTGCTCTGTTCAAACAATGAACGAGTACTAATTTGGTGTTTGATATGTTTTGTAGTTACCAACACTGACGGAATTTCTTTCAATCCACCGAATAGTTGACAAGGCCAAGACAGAGGAGCGTAGCGCGCAATTTCATTGGTTGATTCAAATGGAGATCTGTCGTTCCTGTGGTCATGAATAATGATTATTTTTCGGATGCGAAGCAGATCTCAAAAGGCCCTCACGTTGTCGCGTTCGGCAGGCCTCGTATCGCTCGCCCATAACAGCGAGAAGGCCTTGTCAAAAGGCTAGGGAGAATATCACCCTTCAGATGTGGATTTCAGCCGAAATGGACTAATTGGATAAAAAGAATACAGATTCTGCATGCTATTAGTACTACAGTACCTTCAATCAACTATGAGGGGTCAGTGTACTGTGATGTTTGCTTAGCGTTATTCCCAATCTCTCTGTGTCTATCACCAACAAACGACGTGATGAAGAGATTGCGTCGACAGCGCCCTCACCGTCCTGTGCTTTGCAATCTCGTTGACAAAAATGAGCATAAATACGCGCATGTTTACAACTGGTAGTCTATCCAAGGCAACCTGGATCCGATTCCATGAACATTAGCTTCCTTAATATCTATTAATAGAAATTTAAGCAAAACGGTATTCTTAATCATGTCATATTGACAATATTTTTTTCAGGTAAGATAACATATTGCGTAAGTGATTTAAAAGAATTAAAAAATTTCCATAAAATTTGGAAATCTGCAATAGTGAAATATTAAATTATACGTACATTTATATTTGAGACAAGGAGAAACACACCCAAACACTAAATCTGGCAACCGTGTTTAAGAATTAGAAAGTCAATAAATGAAATCGGGAGCCTATCGCAATATTACACTCTCCAAAATATGCCACAGCCAGTTTTTTTTTTTTTTCAGGTGGGAGGAGGAGAGGGGGTAGGTGGTTTGAAGATGGATCCTTAATTTGCAGAATAAAAAAATGGTCAAACTTGCAATTGATAGCTGACCATGAATAATGATAATAAAACTTGAGACAAATGAACATGTTAGGATATTTTTGGAGTTATACTTCCACTGGCAAAATGTTTCAATAAAAATGTACATCACTTATGAATTAATTGCCAGTTCAACTCGAATAATACATTTCAAGTTTTGGTACTTCCTTCACTCTAAAAACGACGGTGCCAAAAACAACACCGACCGGTGTTGAGAGAGGACCGCACCCTCCAGTGTTAGAAATACACCATGGAGTTTGAATATAACACCAAATATTGTTGATATAACAAACATAATCTGCTATAATGACACACATTAGTGTTGACTAACAACATGAATTTAACACTGGGGTAAAATGCTTGGTACGGTCCTCCATAGCAACACCGACTGGTGTATTGTTAACACCATTGCTTTAGCAGTGTTCGAGTTGTCCCCAACCGGAAAAAGAAAGTTTGGGTTATAAATCAGCATTCATATATATTTAAAAGAAGTAAGAAGATATCTTTGCGTTGATAATGCATATCGTCGGCGGTCATCCGAACCGTCGTATCGCGATACGACAGTGCGAAACCCATTTCAGAGAAAATCGACTTCAAAGTTGAGTATAATTGCCTCTTTTTGTCCCAAACGTTACAAGATTTTCAGTACTAGAAATATACGTGGTAGGAAAGACAGAGACAATTGCTTAACATTGATAACTTGATTTTTACACAGAACCAAGAATCAGAGAAAATATCGCAAAAGAGCTACATGCTTGTAATTTCCGTTTGAGCGGTTTAGATTTTCCCTGAACTAAAACGCCATACCCAGTTAACACAAAAACATCATTCAAATATCATAAAAATGCTTTCTTAAACGTTATGAAAATGTTTTGGGAAAATGTTAAAATATATGAAAATGTATGGTCTTACAATGATCAAGAAAACATTTTCATAACGTTACACACAACATCAATGAAACATTTCAATCACATTTTTAAAACATCACGCTTTCATGCTATAACAACATCATTTTGATGTTCTCAAGAATGTTGAGAAGTTATATCAATAACATATTAATAATGTTTGAAAGTATTAAAATGTTTTTAATCTATTTGTAAGACCATACATTTTGATATTTTTTTCATATTTTCAAAGAAACATGATAATGTTTTTTTATGCCTTACGTTCTTAAAATGTTATTTGAAAAATGTTAATAAAATGTTGCAACGATATCTTACTGATGTATTAAAATATGTTTCAAAAACGTTTTTAATCTGTTTGTAAGACCATACATTTTGATATGATGTAAACAATTCCCCACAGGACGATTCCTCCCTAGGACAACTACCCCCTAGGACAACTACCCTCCGGACAACTACCCCCTGGACAACTACCACCCGGACAATTCCCCCCCAGGACAACTACCCCCAGCACAATTCCCCCCAAGACAATTCCCCCCATGACATCTACCCCGGACAATTCCCCACAGGATGATTCCCCCTAGGACAACTACCCCCTAGGACAACTACCCCCGGACAACTACCACCCGGACAATTACCCCTTGGACAACTACCCCCGGATAATTCCCCCGGACAACTACCACCCGGACAATTCCCCACAGGACGATTCCCCCTAGGACAACTACCCCTCCCCGACAACTACCACCTGGACAATTCCCCCAAGGACAACTACCCCCAGCACAATTCCCCCTAAGACAATTCCCCCCTATGACAACTACCCCAGGACAATTCCCCCTAGAACAATTCCCCCCCAGGACAACTACCCCCTAGGACAACTTCCCCCGGACAACTACCACCCGGACAATCCCCCCCCCCCAGCACAATTCCCCCTGGGACAATTCCCCCCTAGGACAACTATCCCCAGGACAATTCCCCACATGACGATTTCCCCCTAGGACAACTACCCCCCAAGGACAATTGCCCCTCAGGACAATCCCCCCCCCCCGGACAACTACCCTCCCTCCCTCGGACACCCCCTCCCCGATTATTCCCCCAGGACAAGAACCCCCAAAACAAATAATAATTATTACACTTTGTTTCTTTGTTAATTACCCCAAAACAAATAATACTAATTATTACACTCTGTTTTTCAGTGCTTCAACGACTTATATGTAACTACAAATAGATATTTGATCAAAATAGTCATATCACAATCAAGATACGGGTGGGGGATTTAAATAATAATACTAGTATAAATTTTCTTACTTAATTCATTGATGAATTAATCGTAAATATATAAATAATTAAAATAAATAAATCTTTCTTTCTTTTCCTTATTTCCACCAATTTCAGCAAATCTGTGACCCCTCGCACGTTCCACATGTACCTATTCCCCCCTATAAAATTGAGGTCCTTGGTCCTTTCCCAATACCATTGATTCAGCAACTGAAATAAGAAAACAGGGGGAGGGAGACAGTTCCCATGAATGGTTTCGACAAGTTGCATAATATTATCGTAATAAAATTTTTGCCAGAAGTCTTGAATACGGCTTTCCATAAAAGCCTGCATGCACATGTGCAAATTCTGCGCTATTTCAGTCAAACCGTGGCAGAAAACGAGAGTTGCTTCACAAACGACGTTCAGAGCTCGTCGTACAGCTGTCGATTCTAACTTGTGTTTCGGGACTTAAAACCAGCGCGAACGGTTTCGTGATACGGGCCCCAGTCTACCCGGCAGGGACAGGTCTATTTTATAGGTAGAGTATCAGAGCGCGTGCGGAGCCTTTGAAAGTTCACATGTGTGAAATCTACTATCTCCTTTCGTATGCAAATCAATGATATGCGTGGATTTGTGCAGATGAGGCGAGCGACATACAGGGACCTTACCCCCCCCCCTCACTGGGGCACTCAAATTATATTTTTACGGGGTGTCCCCCCCCCCCCACGGGGAGCGCCTCACTAAATCCTGGAATGGGGGAGTAGGAAAATGTCAGAAACAATAAAATTTACAGTCTTCGGAGCTAAGGAGCCCTGAAATTGGGAGTATACGGGACTGAGAAGCGGGTTAAAGCTATGCAATTACACACCTTCGCTCGGCACAGCTGGTCTGGAATGTCAGGACAATGTTCTTTTTTTTTGGCATGCGCGCGCAGGGGTCGTCGATTTTCCGTGTTTTGGATGGGGGGGGGGGGGGACAAAAGTGAAAAAAAAATCTAAAAGATTTTCGCGCCAAATTGCGGTAGTCTCCCAAAGGATTTTGCGAGTGAAACGCGCCGGGAAAAACTGACAATTTTGCATGTTTAATAGTATTTTTATGCTAAGTTTAATTGGTTTTATAGTGCTTTCAAATGCTTTTTGAACATATCCTGGCATTGCAAATTATGAATTTTTCAACTTGTCAAAGTTAATTGGGGGGGGGGGCAAATCGATATGTTTGCCCCCGATATTTTCCTTGGGGTGGCGACTGCCCCCTTGCCATCCCAGGATCGACGCACCTGTGCGCGCGTACTGTGATCAGCTAGCGACCTCGATATATCGAGCCGTGCATGCACCGTTTACGCACAAACACGCCAGCGAGCGAGTGATGGTTAATCGCAGTTGGATGGTGAACTTTTAAGGGTCAATTGAGCTGCACTGAGATTTTTAGGAAATTTGGGTATCTTAAGAGCTGAAATTGGTGTCTGGAAATGGGGTCGTCAAGGCGGCACGTTCCCGTACCACCAATATAAATGAGTGCAGCTCTTCCCTCTCCCGGAGCCTCACATACCACTTCCTTAAAAGCCCCCCAAATGACCTAATATAATAGCACAAGCTTATAGTTGTACCGTGTCCTGAATCATGCCTATCGAAATGTCACATGCACATTGTATTGTCTTGGCGGTAGTTTTCTCGGGGTGGTTCTCGGGGAACTGTCCGGGGGCGGGGGGGGCATTGTTCCTGGGGAATTGTCGGGTGTTAGTTGTGCGGGGGTAGTTTCTGGGGGAATTGTCCTGAGGGAATTGTCCTGGGGAATTGCCTGGGAATTGTCCTGGGGAATTATCGGGGAGGTAGTTTTCCTAGGGAAGGTAGTTGTCCGGGGGGGTATTTGTTGGGGATTGAATATTTGTCCGGGGGGTAGTTTGTCTAGGGTGGTAGTTTCGGGGTAGTTGTTCTACGCGTTGGAATTGTCCTAGGGGGGAATTGTCCGGTTGGTAGTTGTCCCGGGGGGAATTGTCCCGGGGGTAACTGTCCGGACGCGGTTGAAGGGCTCGGACGTACATTGTGCAAAATATTTGCACACTGTACGTCCGAACCCCTTTGAAGAGCAGTTACACAAAATGTACAAATTATAAATTGGTGAATCTTTTGGTGCATAATGTTTGGTTAGTTGTCTTTCAAGTACATAAGATTTAACAAGATCAATCTGTTGATCAGATCAGTCCGTTGCCGGTTAAGAGTTATACTTGACTAAAGTTGAGACCTATTCAGACAGTGTACGTTCGACCCCCATAGTGAATTTTGTTAGTATTCAAGCTATAAGTAATGTCTGACCTATAAAATGGCTAATCTAACTTGGAATGTGATAATTTTGCACAGAAAGCTTTTTGTATGGATTAATTAACTTGTTTTAGTTACATATAGTGGCAAAGACAATTTTTTCTTTTGTTTTTCTTTGTTGATTAAATTTCTCCTTTGTTTTTCTTTGTTGGTTTTTTTTTTTTGATTATTTTGTTTTTTAATGTTTTTGTAAGGGAGTTATTGCAAGTCATTATCCAATCATAGCACAAAATTAAGCAATTACTGTAAACAAATTAATCAGCATTTTGTGAATTTCATGACAGAAGACAAATCCCATTGAATTTGTACACAAATCAATGTTTGTATGTATTTCATTGTTTTGGGGGGTTTTAAGGTGAAATTTACTTCCAGACCATTATGCAATCATGGTTAACACAAAATTACTCAACAATGATGAGAATGGAAAAATAATCAGCGTTTTGTGATTTCATGAAGGAACACTATCTCCATTGACTTTGTACACAAATCACACAAAATTAGCTTTAGGGGGACGGCATTGTTGTACGACAATCCACATTACGTCGCGATGGTAAGCCCATTTCTTGCAAATTTGGTCTAAAAAGTTATACAAGACTTCAAAGTGAATGGTCGCACAATTGTGTCATGATATCACCATGCATTTTAAAACTATTGCATTATTATTACATTGACCGATCCTTTTTTAAATGAAGGCAATAGGCAACAACAACAAAAACTGTGTTATGAATTCAAGGAGAGATACGAGAAATGTGCATTTCTTGTAGCTATAGGGGAATAGGAGAATATTTGTTAGGTCTAAGACTAGTCTCTCGCTGGTCTTATGTCTTATAAATAAACTGAACTGAACATATTCGGGGTAGCATTTACTCGTGACGTTTCGACTGTCGAAGGCGATTATCACTTTTTACTTAGATATTTTGAGTGAATTTCTCCTCCATGTCGTCAATTCATTTATCATTTACAATTGCTTTCTCCAGATTTTTAAGTAACTTACATTCAGACTTAAATTTTTAAAACTTCAGGATGTCTTCTCTTTAAGACTGTCAACACGTTTCGGTGTACCCTGTGAGTTTGTAATACCACCAAAAATCATAACATATAATATGCCATGGTCATTTTGTGTATGTACTATGCTGATAGCAAAATATAAGCATTTAAAAGGAATGGAAGTACTGACACTATGCTTTGTATTTTAGCCAAAAAAAAATCAGCTTTCAATGTTCAAGTAATAATTACATTAACACCTTTTGGAATATTCTATAACTTTACAATTTACGATAATCATATAATTATAAATATACGATTTTATATATACGTTAGTTTTAATTCAGTGCGAAAAAAATTATCGGTTATATTTCATACCTTTTCTCGTTAATAACAAATTCCTTTTCAATCATGTCATTAACATACTTGCAGGTGAACTTGACAGTAGAATGGCGGCCAGCTTCAAGAAAAAATTCCACGGAGTGAACAACACGGTAGTTGAGCCTGTCGGAATTCAACTTCAGATGTATCAGCAACTCCTCGAACAAAAGCGGGATGACTTTTTTGGAATCGAGTTCGATTTCTTTCATTTTTTTAAACTAATAAAAAATGTAAAATTTCAGGGCTGGGGACAATTCCCATATGTAATGCACATGCTGCTATCTGCTCTCCGATAATATACCCTCCCTACTCAAAAGTGTTGCAACATACATAACGCATACATTTTGAGTTGAAGGGGTCTTTCTGTAATGATGTCCTAATGAAGTTTATTATTGGAAAATAACAAATTATTTGAAAAGAAATCAATGAACATAATTTCTCCTTTCTTCTCCAAGGCAGAGAGATTATCAAATGCAGGCGCACCCACGACAGAGGGGCTGGAACATAAAAATTTAACATTTTTTCGCCTCCCTGTAGGGGTGGGGTGTTTATTCACGCTACCATCGTAATTCGAATTCATATTTGCCGTCAAATGGTTTTGATGGTTTTCAAAGACTTCCTACCAACAAAAAATACCAATATGCTCTTTTGATGCGGTCTCAGAAAGAAGACACCACGCCGCAAAGAGGAAAGACAGTGGTAAGGAGGGCACGCCCCATATTTTAGACAAGACCTCTTCACGTTATAATTTCTTATTCTTTCTGAATTCTTAAGGCGGTTTACTCTTGTAAACATCCTAAAATTTACGTCATGCGACTTTTCAGTACATTGGATACAATAATGTGGAGAGAAGACCATCATCTTGAATTAGTAGCCTTATTCTCCTATTTCAATGTCTTATGAAGATAGGAGGCGATTTCCTCTTTGCGGCGTGGTGTCTTCTTTCTGAGACCACATCAAAAGAGCATATTGGTATTTTTTGTTGGTAGGAAGTCTTTCCAAACCATCAAAACCATTTGACGGCAAATATGAAATCGAATTACGATGGTAGAGTGAATAAACACCCCACCCCTACAGGGAGGCGAAAAAATGTTAAATTTTTATGTTCCAGCCCCTCTGTCGTGGGTGCGCCTGCATTTGATAATCTCTCTGCCTTGGAGAAGAAAGGAGAAATTATGTTCATTGATTTTTCAATAATTTGTTATTTTCATAATAAACATTCATTAGGAATCATTACAGAAGACCGCTTCAACTCAAATGTATGCGTTATAGTGTATGTGCAATACTTTTTGAGTAGGGAGGTAAACATCACATCGTATTTTATTTGCAGTAGGTTTAATCATGTTTTCTGATGTGTGGGGTAAACCATTGAGAGCGAGACTTTAAGAGATAGGGTGGTGGTATTATATTGTTTCCTTCCTACCACTTGTTAACCCTAAAAAGCCCAATTTATTTTTGGCTCTCGTGGCCCCTCTCTAAAATCTTTATTCATTTACTAATCACCTTCCATTTTGATACATATGTAAACATCCCGAATTTTACAAGGAAAAATCATTGAAATTTCTCAAGGTTACCACACGGGGGCGCTATACCCCATAACATAATGAAATACATAGAAAAAATGTTTTGTTGGATATTTCTAAGTTTACGTCTTCAATATCTCATGAATACATTCACCAGTGATTCAAATATCCATTATAATACCAAATCACATATTTCTACATTTAAAATAAGTATTTTTGAGAAAAGTTGACTGTTTTGGGTTCATATTGTGTGTTACCATACATCACTGGCAGTGATAATGGCATACACATCCACGTATTACTATGCACTGTTGGTTGTGCTATAGAGTTACAATAACATGGATGAATGCAATTTTGTATCATTCTGGTACACCGTTTTGATGGAATTACACTCTGATTCATCAATTGTTTTATAACATAAAAATTAAAACTTGGAAATAAAGAAAAAAATACCAAATAAATGAATTTTACAGCATTTGTTTTTTTTATAGTTTTGGCGCCTCTTTCCCTTTCAAAAAGAAACCAAAAAAAATATGATTGACAGATTGAATAAGTTTTAAAATAGATGAATCATAAGCTTTATGTCATTCATGAGTCAAAAGATTTGAAAAACAAGTCACAGTAACTCTTCTGTGTAGTGAAAAAAAATGACGCATATAACCTTCAAAACGTAGTTGCGATGGCAACATGATTTCACAGTTAACCCTAAACTATATACCAAGATTTTTGCAATGCAATTCTAGGCAATGTCAAATCTCGTCAAAAAATTGTGGAAGTGAGAAAGAAAAATGTGGTAGGAGGCACATTGTGCCGCCTTGGACTTTATCGGTTTAACTCTTTACACGCTGAAATTATTTGGAGGGGATAATTATGGCAATTATTCTTCTCACTTTTTCTTTGAATTTCGCTTTCCTTTTTGTGGTAATGGAAATAGTTTAAAGCAAACCACATTCTTTTTAGTGTCTCCTGTGCAAATTTGAAGAAAAAACATTATTACGATTGTTCAATTAATCGTACGAATATGCACAGGAGACTCTTTAGCATGCTAAGGGTTAAGCACCGTTTTCTTGTGTCATGATGGGATATGTCCAATGATGGGAAAGAAGGATTATACAGGGTGGCCCCAGAAAGAATGCTACAACTGCGATCGCTAATTTCTTCAACATCATCTGCAATATGTCATTGGTTTTTGTTTCAGCGGGTAGAACATTCGTTTTCCAACAATATGATACCGGGATTATTGATTTTGAGTAATTCGTTGGGTCCTGCGGCCATTTTTTTTAGGCAATGTCGTTTTCCAAACTTAAGGTGACTTTACACGTGCACGAATTTTGATTCCGCATCACCCCGCACAATCGCGTACCCAGGCGTGCCATTCTGTGGTATACAGCTTGCTCAACTCTCTAGTCCTTGTGATTGTAATCGGTGTGATGGTCTAGTGCTTAGAGCGTCCGCCTCACGTCCGGAAGGTCGCGGGTTCGAGCCCCGGCCGGGTCATACCAAAAACTTATTTTAAAAGTTTAACATTTTGTCACTAACGGCCACGCACTTTTTTACTAGCCGCGCACCATCACAAATGGTACCACGAGCATTTCCCTCATTGGTACGTTACGATGAGTGCCATGGCGTAAACCGTTTTGCGTGCACGTGTAAAGGCACCTTTAGAAATTTTTTCATCAGCGGCGGTCATCCGAACACCGAGATATTCTTGCTTCTCAGCGTGTTATACCAGACAAACCGCGATGACAATGGAGATGTAGCTCGTATGAAAGCGAGGACATTCCGGCCTCTTTGTCATCGCGGTTTGTCCGGTGTGGCAAGCTGAGAGGCCACAATATCTCGGCATTCCTGCCCTTTGTCTAGGCGGAGCTTAGTCGATGGCACACTGTGACGTGGAATATTTCGGTGTTCTAATGATCGCTGGGGGTTAAAAAAATTGCAAATTTAGGAAATTGCATTGCCTCAGAAAAATAGCCTTAAGATCCAAACACCTCAATCAAAATTAACGATCATGGTATCATTTTGTTGAAAAAAGAACGCTCTAACTCATGAAATAATCACCAATGACGTATTTTGAATGACTTTTAAGAAATTCACAATAGCATGTGTAGCATTCTTTTTGGGCCACGCTGTATATTGTGCATATACCAACCCCCAAAAGGCGCAGAACGCCCCTTCCCCCCCCCCCGGGCAGGGCAATAATTATTGGACGAGAGCAATGCATGGGACGGCGTTGGAGGAAATATCATGGGAGATAAGCAACAGTCTGCAAAATTAAAGAAAAGGGAAATGAAAAATAACATAACACTTGTATTCTGGAAGGAGTTAGAAACTCAGAATTGTAGTGACCACCATACTTCGAATTTAAGTATTGTCCCTGAGAGACAAAAAAAATCCACAGTCTATTTTCAGACTCTTCCAGTGATTCCAGGGGTTCATCATGTATGACGCGAAAAATTTATTGCTAATTACAAGTGTGTACCATATGCATTTATGAATATGACAAATTGTGCATGTTGTATGCATTAGTCTCATGGATATTATTATACATAAACAGATGGCTACTGAAAAATGATGCCATACTGACGTGACTCAGGTTCAGTGTACCTATACTAAAGGGCAATTTTTCCTAATTTGTCAAATACTAGGTACTTACAGATCTTCAGATTTCACAGACATGTAGATAACCACTGATGTTTTGTTATGCATCTCCAGGTGTGCAAAAGAGATTCCCTGTCTTTAAATGATGTTAAAAATATACATTTTTGGAAGCAAAAATGACCAAATGAACAAAAATTACTTATAATGTGAAGATTCGCATAAATCCTTGAATCTTGGACCACACTTTAGTGGTTGGACTCCAAATTAAAAATCTGTGGGAGAAAGCTACACACAGTGTCTGAAACCTAAAATATTGTTACAAATAATACTCGAACCACTGCCTAATTGAAATGATTTATCGTTCACGTTTCTAAAACTTTGCAATGTTTGCTGTTTGTTAAAATAAGTTAATATAAATCACTCTAAACTTAACCATTTACTGAATTGGGCTATTTTGAGCACCTATGATCTCCGCCGTCGACAGCGCAATTGCGACGAACGTCGACACGCACGTCACCCGCCACGTACTCTACAAAATTGTGTTTTTAAAATAGTGTCGTTTCATTAATTATGCTAATTTATACGTGATGTATGAGTGAAATCTGACTTTTTGCACTAAGCCACTAAATAAAGCTCTATGTGTGTTTATTTTTGGTCTGAATGCACTTTGTCGTGTTTTTAGCAAATGTATCACCAGAAAATTTACGATATCTAAACTTATTTCTTGTGTATTTTTTTTCCAATTCAATTCTTAGTTTTTTTATCTTTTGTTTTTTAATGTTTATGAGGAAATTTGTTGGTGACACTGTTGCGATCGTAAATAGCATTAAATTAATTAATTTGAATCATTAATAACAAAAATATTCATACGTTTATGATTTTTTGTTGAAAGCAATTTGTGCTGAAATTGTATATGAAATCACGTTTTTTGAGTAATTTTTAGTGCGACATGCACGTACAAAATTATGCTTAACTCCGGAACCACGTACCCAGACGTCGCAAGATGGTCTTTAAAAATGCGAGAGATTCAAAGGAAAAAACGTGACGAAACGTCGTGGCGATGACTTTTCGCATGCCAGATATATCGTGTAAAACATCGAGGGGGACCTACCCAACCCCCCCCCCAACAGTTCAGTAAGGGTTAAGTGTGTGGGAAAGAAGCTTGCCCCGAAAAAGTTTACAACGATTGAATCCAAATTTTGAACACGGCATTTTAAGTACCCTTCCTTACTTGAATCGAATACGAGCAAACAGGGTTTGATAAAAAAAAAACACCCTTTAATGAAATACGTGTAACAGAACTACAAATATGTTGATAATGCAGCTCCCGAGAATGGAGAGTCACTCGCAGGATGCCATCTGCAAAACTGAAATAAGTTACATGTACCATTAGCGTAGCCAAAGGGGGGGGGCCAGAGGGCAGTTGCCCCCCCCCCCCCAATAATGATTTTTGGGAATTTCGTCGGTACACGAAGGACTCGTCGGTACATGCGGACCGACAAAAATAATTTTGTACCGACGAATATCTCAAAAACACAAAAAATATTGAAAGAAATTGCATTTTTTTAATGTAAAAATCTTTTTTTTTTCAATCTCGCTCGCTCCGCTCGCTCGCATGAGTGATTTTCATCATGTCAGGTGTTTTTCGGTAACCACAAACCGCTTTGTCATGAGTACTATCATTGATGACATTCGGTCAACTTGAGTCAAATGTACTACATCGACAACGTTCCAAATCAACCGACCCGAGCATAATGTTGTACCGACAAAATGTTTACAGGCCTACAGCATTAAAATGTTGAAAGATTCAACATTTCATCAACGTGTACATTTAGGAAAATTTCTTGGGAAAAAAGAATAGAACGCTATTTCATACCGGGGTACACTAGCTCCACCATGTAAAGTGGATGCAAATATTTTGCCATTCGGCCAGTTCCTCGTTCGCCAGCCATATCAAAAGCCACAAATTGCCTTTAATTTGCACACACGTTCCTATTCTCATAGACTTCGAAAAATGTTCTTCCCAAGCAATGTTGAATAACAAAACTTGTTGCATGATTATACTTATGTGTTCCTATTAAATTACAGTACTGCTGAGTGCTGATATCAATAATATCAGAACATCAGTTATGCTTGCAGAAATTCAACTTTCTTTGACTTGAAAATCTATTGATGTCTGAAGCGCGAGTGAGCGAAAGTCACTCGCGCAAACATTACCATTATTAGTAGTATTAGAAGAAGAAGCATCTTATATTTGTATCAGTAGTGGATCTACAGGGGTGGGGTTAGGGAGTTTAACCCCCCCCCCCCTTGAGCTGCCAAGTGAAAAATTTTGTGTGGTCTTATTATGTTAGTAGATGTCAGGAAAACCAAAATGAGCCTATTGCAAAATTTGTTTAAAAAACAGTGCAAAACATTACCAAACCATTAAACTTAACATAAAATACTATCAAACATATACAGTTTTCAAATTTTCGGCGTGCTTCGCGCGCGAAAGTATGCATTTTTTTATTTTCTCCCATTACCATTCGCTCAAAAAAAAAAACTAGACCCGTCCCTGTGTATCAATTATTCACTTTCTTCGAAAATCATTAAACTGTTATCATTACTCAACATGAATAGCCTATGTCGGTACGTCGGGAGTTTGTCGGTACATTCGGGTGCCTTGCCCCCCCCCCCCATGGCAAAAAGCTGGCTACGCTACTGACATGTACCACATCAAATATAATTCCTTTTGATGAAAAAGGGCAATACCTGCGTGGTGGCCTAGTGGTTAGAGCGCCCGCCGCATGATCGAAAGGTCGCTGGTTCGAGCTCTGGCCGGGTCATACCAAAGACTTTTTCAAAATGGTACCTTATGTTTTCTAGACAGGCTCGGCAGTCTGAAACAAAGAACGGTAAAAAAGGTGTCTTATGCAGGGCCCGCTGTAAGAGCAGCCTAAATAAGACATTCTTCTTTTTCTTCATTTTCTTTTCTTTTCTTTTCTCTTTTTCTTCTTCTTCTTCTTCTTCTTCTCGCCAAGCACAACGGGAAAAACCAACAAAACCACTAAAAAAAAGACACCATACTCTTCTTCCTTCTTCTTATTCATTCTTCTTCTTCTTCTTCTCCTTCTTCTTCTTCTTCTTCTTCTCTTCTTCTTCCCTCTTCTCTTTTCTTCTTTCTAAAACAAAAGTCAAAATGTCTATAACATTTATTTCAACGAAGAACGGAAAAAGTTGAATTGAATATGTATTGGGATGATAGATGGGTGTAAAACATGATAATAGAATTTACCCGACATAGAATTTTGCATTTTCCTTCACTTGTATCAGGGGCGCAAATCCACAGGGGACAGGAGTTTTCGGCGGCTGGCGTAACCGGGAAAAATTTTGCATCTGGGTTTTGGATTTAGCGCCGCGGATGAACAAATGATGTCCCCCTACATTTGAAAAAT
Source organism: Eucidaris tribuloides (assembly GCA_001188425.1). Classification (NCBI taxonomy): domain Eukaryota; kingdom Metazoa; phylum Echinodermata; class Echinoidea; order Cidaroida; family Cidaridae; genus Eucidaris; species Eucidaris tribuloides. The sequence goes on along the minus strand of JZLH01S0027294.1, from coordinate 58 downwards.
GGATTTGCGCCACTGACTAGTATCAACTTCAGCGTACAAATGAAGTGTGTGTGTGGGT
>JZLH01S0027288.1:12464-23121 GCA_001188425.1 Eucidaris tribuloides | reverse complement strand
TTGATCATTTGAATAGGTTCGCAGATAACAAAATCTATCATAATTGCTAACAAAATAGCAAATATAAAGCTTAAAGAATCGAGGGGGATGATCCCCCCAGAAAAATCGCGGGGAAGGGGGACGTCCCACGGCCCCGTCTCCCGGATCGCCGCCCTGACCAGAAAGCAAATAAACTTTTCGTTCCATGTACCGATCTCAGTACATTAAATTTCATAGAGTTTAGAGTGATGAGTAATATAGCCATATCTCATGAATCGACACGATTGGAAGTCGTGATCCAAAATAAATGAAAAACCAAAATGGAGTGACCAGTAGAAAGGATTTCTCTCAAATTTGTTAAGTTGAAGATTAAAAAAAAACAAAAACAAAAAACACAGACAATGGCAGTATTGAATTGAAATACATGTATGATCATTTTAGAAATTTCACTCTTGTGAAGCGACACAACAAAACAATGTGCATATATTACATGTACTCTTTTTTTTAACAAAGAGAAAACATTTCACTGAATGCATTTTGAAATTTGAACGATACATTTTATCACACATTGAGGGCTGGTTCCAATCTTGCTATTTCCCTTCATATAGAAATGCTTTTCTGGCATAATTGCATAAGATAATCGAAGCACGGTGTAGAGAAAAGCTGCTTCAATTTGTAAAAGGATATATGCAGAAATATGATACTGCATGCAGTAAATCCACACAAATTCTCAACAGACACATATGGAAATCATAAACGAATTATATTACGTGGTAACATTTCAGATCCTTCATGGTCCCAAGATGGGGATTAACCTTGTGTGTGTGCCAGACTGCGATTTGGGATGAGAAATCTATACAATGTTAAACTTGAGATGATGACAAGGGGTGACAAAATGAAACGCGAGGATCATCTATCACGATAGGGAATGATATTATACTTCATTGCGATGTGTAATAAAATGAGCAAGTTATTTAAAAGTACATTCGCGAAGATTCAAAATATTGTTGAGGTGTATACTGTAGGGTGTACGTTTTCAGGTTCACTATTAGTGCTGACGTTGGCGTTGGTGCTAAGTGTTAACAGTAAATTGCCTCTAAATTGAAAACAAAGACACTTATTCCATAATCTGCCTAACATACTTGATAGAAGGATCTAAAAGATCACAATACTTAGATCTCATGTGAAATAAGCCAATGGTTTTCACGTTACAAGCAATTTATTGTTAACGGCCTTTTGCTAAGAGTATTTACTAACGACTTTCTGCCAGGCGCACGACGTATTTATTTTTCAAAAAAAAATCGAAAAAAAAATTGAACAACTGAACAATGTGCAATATAGGCTTATACGATGGCCAGTCCTGTTTAAAAATGGTAAAACGCTTCAATATTTTCTTCCGTTTATTGTTATTCCCAAAGTTGGGATTTACTTTAAATTAGATATATATTCTTAAGAGAAAGTATTTAAATATACAAATTGTTTATCCCGTTCATCTCAATCCCTTTTCACGATGGGCCATAATTTAAAGAATATTTTCAGAATTGCTCGCTATAATACAAATACAAAGTAAGTAATAATAAATGCTTGTTTGTCACTACATCTTTTGAGATTGTATATCTTAGGAAAATGGAGTCTACCTTAAATTGATCTTTAACCTGCATAAGTGCAGAGGTTAAAAATAACGCAGCTGATCTGACGTGTTATTTATGTTTGGAAAATTGCATTTAGATTATATTCGCCCGAGGGGAAAGTTTAGAGTTACAGTTATTGTTGTAGGCAGATTGTAATTTCACTTTACAGGTAAGGGAACGATTTGCAGCTCCAAAACGTGCAATAATTTGCTTTCACTTTGAATAATTCGCTGTACATCACACGGAATTTTGTAAAAACGAGTTTTAAATTGAAGTGCAAATTGACCAAATCAAAGTGTATGTTTGCCGTTCTTGACTACTAAAATTAAGTACTTTGCAAATTTCAATGGTTTAATACAGTGAAATCCTCTTTACGTTCACACGGTTATCACAGTGATACGCCCAGATATTTCACTTATTTTGAATTTATATAATCATCACTATTGCTTTTCGATGAAAAACGGGGTTGTCGATAATTCATTAAGAAAACATGATTGTTTTATGTATTTCCATGGTAAATATTAAATTCACAATTCAGTTTTATGTAGGAGGACATTTTATTGAGGTTTTTGCTTTTATCAAACCGAGTCAACGACATTCAAATCATGGCCGCAACTTATTTTCTCTCCCTCCCCCCCCCCCTTGCAAAGTACAACATCTATTAAACAATGAGGGCGCTGTACAGCAATCTTTTGGCAAAAGGGAAAATTTACATCATAGATCCCGGCATAGATCCGAAAATCACACGCTGTTATTCCTCATGCTTGAGAGAAGCTGAATACATGTTGCCCTCTGTTTTCTAAGAGAACACACTAGTACTCTGTTCGGATGGCAGTGAGAAACATCATTTCATATCAACAAATTTCACCTCATTTCCAAATTTCCAGCGAGTAGTATAATTATCTATTTGTGCGCCAAGGTTATGATGTTTCGTGGACTTAATTCATCTTTCATGATGCTATAAAAAGGTTGAGGAATTCGCATGTCTTGGAATACCCGACGGAGGTTAAGCCTCCGTTGCCATCAGATGTGTATGGCCACAACAATTAACATAGTCCCACATATAGATTCTGTGTTGAGTACTTGTTCAGCAGTGGGGATTTGTGTAACAGATATGTCCAAAAACGAAGTTGTTCGTGTTGTTTTACACTATTCTCTCCTGTAGCGAAATGACATTTTTAGTAATACCATTGTTCACAGAATGTTTGAAAGCAGTTGATATAAAAATGTTGTTGTTCTGCAAGTAATAACCAGTACAGTGTATTCTCTTTAAGGAGCAGTGACAAAAATAAAACAAATGCAAAGTCGCATTTTCCATACATGAAATGAACGTAGTGATATCTGTACTCCGATAATACAAAAAAGAAAGAAAGAAAGAAAGAAAAGGGGAAAATACACGTTTTCTGCACTTGTTTGATGTCGTTTCCTGATGCCTGGCATGATAATACCATACTTTGTGCAAGATTGATGAAAATGTTGTCTTATCGACCTTAACAATATACTTGGGCTTTAACACGACTTTCGAATCTGTCGTTACTGCGCAGTTATTGTTTTAGCTTGATATCCACAGTGACTGCATGTTGATGGGAAATCATAACATAATGTTACTCTGTGGAGAATTCACAACCTGAAAAACACATTACAATATGACGTGACGAGCGCTTCAACACATTCATCATGAATATAAAATTGAAGAGCGAAAAATGAAACACATTATAACCTCTTATTTTTCTGTCAACACTTCTGTATCATGGGTGAATGGCAATGAGTACACAATGTAATATAGTTCTCTATTCCCGCGGGAAATTATTTAGGTTGCGGACCCAAATCGTTAGCATACTTGTTTCTGCCCTATATCTTGATAACGATCGTGAGAACATTGTGTGTCTTTGATTGCCAATGTTCGGTGGTGTCAACGAGTATCGGAGGTATAGGGTGGGACCACAAACATCAATGTGTATATAACTGGCCCGGGGGGGGGGGTGGGTACTCAGAATCTCAGATTATATAGTCGGACGGGGGTGTGCCACTGAGAACTCCGAACCCATAACCCGGCATCTAAGGGTCCTTTTGCTGTAAATAGGCACCCATGTCTAAGGTTTTTGTGTGTGAAAAATGGACCCATGTCTTAGGGTTTCAACAAATTTTAGCGCACGAAGCGCGCCGAAATTTTGAAAGTTGTGAGTGTAAAATTTGAAAATTTTACAAATGGGACCCATGTCTAAGGACCTTATTGATGAAAAGGGGACCCATGTCTAAGGATTTTTCTTGAAAAAGTCACCCTTCCCAGCGGCACATCCCCGTATATACCCAATATACGTGATACCCCCCCCCCCCCGGGTAACTGGTAACTTTGCAACACTACGAGCAATCTACCGTGCATTATAACGTATCCTCAACTAAATTCTGCTCTTCTACCTCCATGGTTCCAGTCTTATTCAGTGCAGTGGTGGTGCCAGGGTGAAATCTTATAGGGAGGGCAAAAATATTGCGGGGCGAAAATGTATAAAAGATCTAAATTTCATGAATTATACTGCGAAAACCTAATGATTTTCTGAAATTAAAATTTTTCAGGAGCGGTCGCCCCTGTTTCAGTACTATTTTTTTTCTCGCTTTGGCGTCTTGGTTTCTCATGTTTGAAGTGCACTAATGACCATAAACATGTAGCGTTTGCGTGTCAAAGCTACGAATGGCAAGTCTAAAAAAATTCCTTTAAAGGCGAATGAGAATAATCCCTGCATGCACCCAGTAGCAATTTAATTGACATATACAATACACCCATCACGATGTAAACCTGCCTCAAGTGAGTGAGTTCATGTTGATCAAGGTCGATTCAGGTTCACGGGATGTCATTGTCATCGCTGACAACATGGCAAACCAAATGTCCCATGGGCGATACACCGAGTTTAAGTTTATCACCAAAAATCTAGTTTATCGCTCGAAGAACTAAGTTTATCGATAAACTCTGTTTATTGACTAAAAAAAAATATTCGCTCCATAAAGTTAGCTTTACGAGAGAAACTCTGCTTTTCGAGTAACAAATAATAATTAGTTTACCGCCGAAAACTAAGGTTATCATGATAAAGTTAGTTTTTTTTACTTGTTAAACTTATTATCTCCGAAAAACTTAGCTCATTGTCGAAACTTATTTTTTGAGCGATAAGCTACATACGTTTCTCGGCGATGAACTCGGTTTATAGCCTTTATGGGATATTCATTGGCTTGCTATGTGAGTACACAGTGGGAGTGGATATTCTGAAAGCAAGCGACAAAGTACCGCAAACCATAAGCAGTAACTTATACAGCTAGATCCAAGAGTTGGATGCATTGCAAGAATTCAATGCATTCCACGAATGTTATCAGGAAGCATCGAGTTTCGATCATGTACACCTTGTCAGATGTGAAAGCTTTTAAAGTTGAATTACCGATCAAATCATATGTCAATTAAATCCTTCTAACAGAATGTTCAGTTACGTTGCGATAACGACAGGAGCTGAAGGATGACTTTGAAATCTGAAAACTAAAAGATATAAAGTTAATTGTACCTTCATACCAAATCTCATGAAATTCGTCAAACATTACTTAAGTTATCGAACGGAAACCAGGTAAATATCTATTTTCGCATTTAATGAGCAATGACCTTTGACCTTTGAGTTACACACTCTGAAATCATCATTATCCCCTCAGAATAAATCCAAGCTATATTCGTGATTACAAAATTGTATAATTATAATGATGAATAAAGACGCATGCTCCCCGCATATAAGAATGCAAAAATACGGTAGCTTTCACCAATTCTCAGCTAGCTCAGTGGTAAGAAAGTTACAGTCAAACCTGTCTTAGCGGTCACCTGTCTATAGCGGCCACCTGCCTATAACGGCCACTAAAAATTCCCCCGCAGAGAAATCACACTCTTAGAATGCGTCATTTTTTTGACTAGAAACCCTAGTCAAAAAAATTGACTAGAATCTGGTCGGTTTGACTAAATATCCTAGTTATTTCAACTTGAGATCTGGTCATTTCAACTAGTTTCAAATATATGGTCCGACCCGAAAACGTAGTCAAAATATGGGACTAGAATCGGGTCGATATGACTAGATAATCTGGTTTAGTTGAAACAAGTTTTGGATTATAAATGACTAGGATATCTAGTCAACTCCAAGTTAAGGCTTAATATGAATTGCGAAGTAAAACCCAAGATTATTAATGTTAACCAGGTTAAATGTGTTGTAACATGCACAAATAAGCCTTATTCAATCGTTTGTACACTAAATTTGTGTTATTATGAGTCACCTCTTAGAAAAGTAAGGAAATGCAAATATAAATTTAATTTTTGCATTGCTTTTAAACGAATATCTTGGTGGCGAATACGGTATATAGGCATTGGACTGTTAAACTCTGGTCCCGGGTTCATTTCCCGGTCAAGGCCAGGTAAGGTAAAATTAAATTTATCGATAGGGAAATATTTGAATAAATGAAATTCTAAAACACCAATAGAAAGCTATTCCTGATGAAAAGTTGAAATTTTATTTTTTTCTTAATTATTTTTTTTATTTGCACTAGGGACCTAGTCAAATTGACTAGTTTCTTGTTAAAAGTGACTAGATATTCTAGTAAAATCGTAACACGATATCTAGTCACCTGACGCGACAAGATTTTTCTAGTCAAAATAACTGAATAGCAATCTAGTCATTTTTGACTAGATTAGTTAAAAATGACTAGATATTTTTAAGAGTGCATGTATATGACAATATCAAGGTCCGTGGTTCGAGCTTTATACTGGAACCAAATCTTTAAAGGCAAGATTCACCCTGATGTCAAGTTGGTTTGAATAAAAGCAGACACATGCATGAGAAAAACATATTAATGAAAGTTTGACGAAAATTCATCAAAGAATAACAGAGTTATGGAATTCTAAATGTTTAAATTCATGACGTCACATGCGATCAGCTCCCCATATGTGATATAAATTCCATAAAATGCCGTTTTCTCAGAAATTTTGAAATGATTTTACCTGTGCATTCAATATATCATCAGACACATTATTTTATACAGGCTTCTGTGAGAAAACCCCATTCATCATCATCATTATTATTATTATTATTATTATTATTATTATTATTATTATTATTATTATTATTATTATTATTATTATTATTATTATTATTATTATTATTATTATTATTATTATTATTATTATTATTATTATTATTATCATTATTATTATACAAATCAAGAACAACAAAAGAATATAATACAATATAACACAACGGATTAATGTTCATACAAAGCATAGAAATGGGCATCCACTGGACTGCCAGGGTGAAAAAAGTTAATTAAATAACTGTAGTCAATAATGACTATTTGACCCTGTCCAGTGGATGCTAACGTAGAAACAAAGTACATGAACCATTAAAAAATGGCAATTTATGGAATTTATATTGCATGACATATGGGGTGCTGCTCGCATGTGACGTCACAAATTTGAAATTTTTGAAATTCCATAACTCTGTTATTCGTTGATGGATTTTTCCTCAAACTTTCATTAATATGTTTCTCTCATTTTTTCTGCTTTTATTAAAACCAACTTGACGTCAGGGTGAACTATGCCTTTAATCTTCTTCTTCTTCTTTTTATTCTCCCCCCTTTTTAAATAGATTGGGGATGAGGTTCATTCCATTTGGCGAAACTTAGCAAATCCATCTTGCCCCCAAAATACCACCAGTCTATCTTCAAGATGTCTGTACAAAACGTCGCACAAAAACAACCCTCCCTCCCCCCTCCCCTCCCCCGGTATGGCTTGCGCACTGCTGTTTTAAAACACGATGTCACTGCCCCCTGACATGGATAATGTTTGCAAAATAGTGTTATAACCGAACCCGGATTAGTTCCTATACCACATACCATTTATTTCACAAACTCGTAACATGATGTTAACATAACAAAATGTGGGGTTTTCCCTAAAGGACACAATATTGGGGACTTACTTCTGCCAAATCCTATATAGAAATGATAAGCAAGTTATACTTGCATTTCTTACTAAGTCATACATCATCAGTGATTGGTATTTGTTGAACCAAAGGTCATTGAATTTATACCCCATAAAGCATAAATGCCTTCTCCCCATCCGCGGAATGAACCCAATGAACAGAATAATCGTTCAAAGACGTCAAAACAAGTTATTATGGCTGGAGTGCTAAAGTATCGGAGAACGTGTAGTAATCCTCGCCCACTTTTGTTTTATTTCATTTTTCAAAATCATTAATTCCGGTCGTTTTAAATTGAAGTCAATATTTCCTTATAAGCAATACATGACAACCCTTTCTATTCAATCGTTTTCCTCTTACCAAGAGAAGATTTTAAAAATCTTTGTCCCTTTTTGCTATTCATGCTATTAGTCAAATTTGGGGTGGGGCGATGTAATCGCATGCCTTTTGGTTTGTCTTTTGTTTTCGTTTTGTTTATGATCTATTTTGCTTACTTATTATTTTGATCAATTTGTTTATCCGTACTCCGAATTGTTCTTTTAATCCAAATATTTTGGGGTCTATATGCGACTTATAGCTTGCTTTATATAGGCCCATTTATATTTCTCCACGTATACCCTTTGTCTTTTTTTTTTTGGGGGGGGGGTTGACCATTATATTTTGCATCACTATACCAGTTTTGTTTATGTCTAAGTTTGACTATGTTTGATGTACTATTGTTTCAGTTTTGTATGTTATTGAACAGAAATATGAATAAATTGAAACTGAAATCGTAATGATTTGATGAGTCACTATACCGTATAACTGTTCCGTTTGGATCACCCTCATCTCCATCTCCATCTCCAAACTTTCTACGGTCCTTACCCCATATCTTCTGCCGCATAGAGAGCAAAAGTGGTGACGTCAAACTGGTTCGGAATATGTGGAGACAGCAGACAAACCAAAACTCAGTGCTAATGAAGCACCCCTATGCACAACCGCTGTGACGCGCCGGGTACCTGATTCCGCCATTGTCTGCGCAGTATTTCTGAACCAGTGACCTCACACTTCGCTATACTCTTTTTTAGATATGGTTCGGAAAGATGAGTACAGTCGGCTCTCTCTTTGAAAGATCAAAACTAGTTTGCCCCTATAAGTTCGCAACCGAGTTAATATTTGATGTTGTATATTATTGCAAACAGCACAAACCCTGTAGACTTACCACTTCATGCACTTCGGAACATGAAAATATGGGTTGACAATGCCGTTATATAGCACGTGGATAACTTGCAAGTTAAAGGACTGGTAATATTCCGTTACATGAAACTTAAAACAGAACGCATTAAAATATTCTAATTTTGTGATTTTAGTCTTATTTTCTAATGTGTTTGATCAAATCACTTTGGACTGTTGGCCTTTGAGGGTTCAATAAAATGAGAGAGTAATGCAAATAAATCAATGAAAATTGGCATGCACTTATCACAAACTTTTTTCAGGTTGTTGTGTTTTCACATTTATCACAAAAAACTGTGCCGGAACATGGGTTATTAATATTACAGAAAATATACAAAACCAAGTATTGTACTCATATTGAAAAGTTTATAACATATCTATACAGGAATATTAAAGGTAAATGACATGATTGGGGGTAGTCCTCAACTTGGGCTGAAACTACTCGGGAATCAAGTAAACTATGCAAGGATTCTCCTGTGAAAATCTTGTAGTCAAACGTTGACTCATTCTAAAATAACTAATGTCAAAATCCATCGTGGCAGGCAAACCTGCTGTGTGGTCTCTATGGGTCCTATTTTTATCGTGCCCCGATAGAAATAATGTTCATGTTTGATTCTCCTTAAGTAAACAAATTATAGAGAGAATCCTTCCAGCTTGGAGATCCACTCCACCAAGGGCGTATAGGCGGGAGGGGGGTTGCACTGGGTGCACGTGCCACCCCCCCCCCGCAGAGCCATAGGAGTTCCGCCCTAATAGCAAAAAAAAAATTTGCACCACCTTTTTTGCTTTCAACGCCTGATTTTCTCAACTTTAGTTCCACCTCCCCTAAGATGTGCACCTCCTTGTTCCACCTCCCCGAGATGTGCACCTCCCCATGCCCAAACCAGCCTACGCCCTTGACTCCACCTGGTGCATAATTGGTATATATTTCAACTCAATTGGTTCTTGAGGCATTTTCAACTGTTCCCAATCATGTCACAAACCTTTAACTGTAAACGTAGCCCAATACCAGCGGAATTCAAGAGAGGGATAGAAAGCACTGAACATGCTGAAGATGCTGACCCCAAAGGCCTAAGTGTTGGTTACTTGGTTAACCTTTAATTACATCCAAGAGAAAATAACTGATGTATCAAATAATGACGGACGAAAAGACGATTATTATAGGCCTATAAGTAACAGCTTCTGTCGTACCTGTTGGGCACCACCCATGACCGTCTGACAAAAGAAATTTGAATGAAACGGTTTCCCCCAATTCAACGGAATTGCCACGCCTTCTTCTTATTCCTGATCAGAAACGAGTCACACGGCAACGGGGAATGTGGAGCGTTTCGTGAAGCAGATAAAAGCTAAATTTGCACTCTCCCTCCCCCCACCCGCAGGATGAGTGTTGGTTTTATCAGTTTGAGGCTGGGACAAGGAGACAATCCATACATGCGGTGGCAACTGCCAACCCCGCCCACTCCGAAAAAGGCTTATTATAATTTATTCCATCTCTTTGAAAGGATGGCATCATCACGTTTGGAGCGGAAATGGTGTCATCCAAGTTGCCATTCCGTCAGGCTATGGACGCCCGGATAGTTGTCAAATGAAGTCCTCTTTCATCAGGACAAAAATGTCCAACCTCCAAAGTAAATTGTCGTGGAAACAGTGGCTTTGAACATGATTTCATGTACCCATCTCCTGATATAGCACCATCACACTTTCCTTTCCACAAGGTGAATAAAGAATAGATGTTGACTCGATGTCAGGCTGTCGTTGCCTTTTAATGAGCATGATGGAAGATGTGTTTGGACCATAGAGTTATAAGTAATCCAACTCTATATGGTTTGGACCGCCAAGGGGCCAAGG
>JZLH01S0027279.1:13277-25409 GCA_001188425.1 Eucidaris tribuloides | reverse complement strand
TAAGACACAAACCACGATGCAAGATGATAATAATAATAAAAAGTACAATCAGATTGAAGATTCTATGTCTTGATTCCGTATCTAATCATGGCAGTTGATCCCCAATTTTTGAGGGGTAAATTAAGAGCGGAAAGTTAACCTTTAATCTGAAACCATATCCAGCATGATTCGCCAACAGGTGATCACATTAATTGGCTTGACTTGGTTTGTCACAACATTTCAATACTTACGTTACATTCTGCAGAGGAATTATTGTTTTGTTTTAAATTGAAACACAGATTTAATAATAAAACAATATGCAGACTGTTTTACAATGATAATGAAGGTACACGTATGTCATCTTTCTGTGTAGCTGTTTGAAATTTCTACAAACAATTATTGTGTCATTCTGTTTTCATTAATGTTTTTGTTAAGCGAAAGAATAGTTTGTCATTAACTTTTACTCTTGATGACATACACTTATATATTCTAGTACAACTTATTGATACGGATACCCCGAACTGCAAATCATACTTTATAATTAGTGACTTCGAAGAAATGTTTGAAAGGGTAAAAGTACCTGCAGGCATACGCAGTGGATAAATATATTGCTACAAAGTCACATGTGCTTGTACAAAGCTAAGAATGGCATGCATTTCATACAGTAAGTGGAGTGAAATAAAAATTCTCCACGGCAAAGTCCTTTGCAGATTTCACTTGATTACCAAACAAGAACAACGTGCAAATACAAGCTCTATTATAAATACACTATAGACGTTACAATCAACGCTCTACCATATGCAACTCAGTAAACAATAACCGTCAACAAGGAATTATGAATTTCTATTCACAACAAACCATTCATAAGTAAAGGTACCAAATGCTCATTTGTAAAGTTAGATTGTTTCTTTGCAAACTTCTCTATTACAGGCTGGACGTACATTCCATTGTGTGACAACTTGTTACGACGGACATTCGTGTTTTCATAAAGAATTTGAATGTCTATAAAATACTTGCAGATGAATAGTAAACAGAAGATGACATAGAACGGTTGGGTAAATGATGCATTCCCCTGCCAGAGCAGTGCACAGATTTGTATCTCACACATTCAGAAACTCATCTCATCAGTACACATGCAGTTACATGTATGCTTGAAAAGGCATTTAAACCTAAACGACTCAAACATTAATAACAACAAATTTAGAAATGCAAAATGAGGATAAACCTCTCTTAGTCTTAACTTACATCTTAGCAGATGAGAGCAGCGATGCATTCTTCGTCTGTACCGTCGACATATCTCTGTCAGTCTGTGATGTTTCTTGTCTGTAACAGTACTACGTCCTAAGAGCAGAATAAAGTTAACCACGAGTCGACACCAGCTTTCCGTGGTGATGGTGTTCGGTAGTGGTAGGAAACACAGTTTGTGACAAGTGGTGAACTTATGGGGAATTTTATATGCATGGTAATGTTTGGACGTGCAGCACAATACCAAGTTCTGTGTTTTGGTAGCCACGGCTCTAGGCCACTTCCCACCAGTGTGACTCCACCAATGGGAGAACAGACGTAGTTACGTCACGAAGGGTGATTCGAAAGTGGAAGAGGGGTGGCTGTGTAGTTGACAGAGAGAGATATTGTGTTTGCTGCCTGTGCTCGTCTACAACTCCGTGGTTTTATGAACGTGGGTTGGACTGAATCGGTTCACGTTTTTGTGCGTTATCTTCAGCATTTGGTTCGCCATAAATTGGCGTGGTAGTGGACACATGACTGAACCCCTATATCTTTATTGTTTTACAACTAAATGCTACAAGCCTTTTCGAAATTAGGTGTGACTTTAGAACATTATTTTACTGATTGTGGATCAAATTTTACCACTTCAATTTCATGAATTATAATTGTAAATAATCATTCAATTTCTTGATTTCCATAATAATTATAATTGTCAATAATTATTCAATTTCATGATTTCCATAATCATAATTATAATTATGATTACACATATCACCTTATTATATGACAGATATTAGGAAGATAAATGTATGTAAGTGATTGCAATCAACTTTTCACTTTCTCTTTTCTCGAACGTGCAATATTTAGGTTTGACTAAAACATCCTTACAATCGTTGATTCATGTCCAATTCCTGTAAAGCAGGTAGCAACATAATAAATACAAGCAACAAAGACCTTTAAGTGTTATTAAATGTCATAAATTCTCCCAAGCTGCCAACCTCTAGAATTTTTCCAAATACCATGATTTCTTCCAAACTGCCAACCTCTAATTTTTGTCTATACTTATATTGTGCTTGAACAAAAGCTGACTTTTCTATCTAAAAAAAAAGTTTTATGTAAAGAAATTGCATTTATTGATAAATTCCAAGTTTGGTATCATTTAAAATCATTAGAACTCCTATCAACGATCTAATATTTAAGCAACAAGCACATTTTTATATTCAACCCAACAATTACGGTCACCGATTGCAAGTTGCGCAAAAAACAAAATTTTCAACATTTTAATGTATTAATCATAATCATAAATAGTTGTTTATCCTTTGTTATAATTTCATGCTAGGATTCCATTTTTAAGGAAATATCTTCATGAAAACTATCATTATCGTCTATGATGAAGTCAATAAATATTCAGAGCATATGGTTGATCATGATTATATTGTTGATCATATACTTGGTCATATTCATATAGTTGATCTTGTATTGATCACAATTATTTAGTTTGGTCATATTTGTATAAATGGTCATGAACATATATTTGATCATAATGATATTGATCATATTAACATAGTTGATCACGATTATATAGTTTTCGAGTTGGGCATGATATAAAATAAAGTGAACAAAAAATGTTTCGGGTGACATCACGTTGAAAGTTTGGAATAGGAATGTTGACAGTCGGGGGAAAGACACCGGAGTATGACACGTAAAGGCTGGCCGTAACTTGAGGACGATTCAGCTAAAAAAATATCGATAATTCGGGTTTCCATCCGTAATGTTTATGAGCAAAAAAAAAAAAACTACTCGAATGAAGAAATCTGTAACAAATTTGATGAAATTTAGTTCCACAGGGTTAAAACGATATATGTTATAATCATATTGTGCCAATCGTGGATAAAAAAAAGGGAGAAAGTAAGTACTTCGTTTAAAACAAAAAGCTACATTTACGTACACGATTTCGGCTTGTCGACGCGTGGTTTTATTATATCATCTTTTCTGATATGTTTCTATCCGTTTCGTCCAAATGTAGTTCCAATCGCATGTCAGTCGTATTTTCCACAATAGTACACTCTGAAACCCCCGGTCAAAATTTTCCTGGTAATTTATTTTGCCTGTAAATTGTAGGAATGTAGGGACGCTAGCCGCTCCATTAATGTTTACATATCACCCTGGTAAAAAAAAAATAGGCACCGGGGTAAATTAACACAATCTGGGTAAACCAGCTGACTGGTCACTCTGGTAAATTTTACCACGTGTAATTAATAATTCAATATAAATATCAATTCTTGTAATTTTTAACACGTTGCAGGTGTCGAAAAGAGAATGTTAAAATCGATTTTTAAATCATTAATTTCTTGGATTTTTACCACTGTTTCTAAACATCGCGTCGAATAAATCAATCTCAGCGAAAGCAGAAAATGTGAAGGGTTTCGGCAGTTTTTTAATGCTTAAATTCAACTTGAATTCTGTGGGGAGATAAGTCGTATACTATACTGAATGATCGTGTTTCATACTTGTCACAATGTCACGTAAAATCATGATAAATCGACCAATTTAGCGGTTCAGACGGGCCTTGCAACATTTCGGCATTTTCTTTCAAGAATGTGCTTCCCTGAAACTCGCGCGGTGTGGACGCGTCACAGGCCCGTAAGTGTAGACACACTTCCACTGCATTCACCGTAGTATACAAAAGTGATTATGGTCGTATTCTTCCCCAAATTAATTCTACGTTATGACTGTAAATGAAGTGCAGGTGGTGTGACTGCAAATTGTTAAAAATTGAAGAAAAAAAAACAATAAAAATAAGTAGGATGGTACGAAAGTGATTTCAATCGAAATAATTTATAAAAAAAATTAAAAGCATCGTATAACACTGTTTCCAGTTTAAAAATCTGAGCTACATGATTTCCCATGCTACTGGTGTCTCTGATAAGGTCTAAAAATGAAGTCCTGAAAAAATTGCAGTTTGAAACGATCATTAAGTGCTTCTAAAATGTCACCATTCCCGTTTTCCTCCATAGACTGCTGTGTAGCAGAATTTTTTATCAGCTGAGATTTAATTCGTGTGCCGATTTTGATCTGTATATATTTTACGAGTGACCGCATAACTCTCTAAAGTTTTGTGTTCTAGGGTGTTTATTTGTCCATCCAAACACTACCAGATATGTCAGATAGCAAAGTTTGACAATTTTTTTTTTTTAAATAAGGCTTCCACAATGTTATATATTGTCTTTAAAACTGAAACTTATATCCATCCATATACGTTGAGCAAAACAACCGTGATTAACATTCCCTACGAATTAATAGATTAAGGATCGAAGCAACCCGTTAGGTGATTTCTAAACTTCAATATAAGATTTAGATTCAAACATTTATTGTGTTATGGATTTTTCAAAGAAAAATTATGTGCGAGTTTAAGCTAAATAACAAAGGGATATATGACACACCCAGCACTACGTCCAATTCATCTGTTTTTCTGTTTCATACTCCGTTATTTTTTCTTACAGTAATTGATAGTCTAAACTTGAATTTATTTTTATATGACCCATCAATACTCTTGTTAATAATCAAGTATGACAAAAAAAAACACACACACCACTCATTCACTATATGGTCGTCCATCTGATCCAGTTAAGTTTATTACTGCAGTTTTCTACATACAAAGTGTAATTCATTATGTACATATAATGTTTGTTCGGGTCATTAATGTTTTAAACATTCATTCTTCGAACGATTTTACATACATACACACAAAATCTAGTGTGTATATGTCTCGAACTCTCGATTATCTTGTAGATCACATTTTGTGTAAATTGAATTCACCTATGACATATGAAAATCATAACTTGAAAATCATAACTTGTTGTTAGGGTGAATTGACACGAAATACAACGAATATTACGTGTTCAAACGAACAGCAAACCCAAATGTGTCAAATTCCTCAATCTTGAACCAGATATTCCGAGACAACAGGTGGTAGGGAAACGGGAAATTTTTTTTTTCGGCTACATAAATAGTCGCGACTAAAGGTGAAAAGAAGACATAAACTTTTTAAACTACACTATTATTGTTTTTGAATTGAAAAATCTAGCGCTTCATTTCTAGGAACGTAAAAGATCATAAAACACGTGATACTAGTATCCTCGAAGTATGTATCACGACTACCTCCCCGTATACCCAAACGCACAAATTTGATTTAAAGTACATTTAGAAACTTAACTACCAAATTTGTGTCACAGACAGTTCGCCGCAACGCACGGACATCCAGATACAGCAACGACACACATCGCTATTTTTGATAGAGTGATTGCATAGACATATACATGTAAATTCGGCAAACAGTACATTGTCGGGTTTGGTAGTTTATCAGGATTTTGAAAAAGGTGTGTGTGAAGAGAAAAAAAATGGACTAGTTTTACTCACTTTATCCTCACGATTTCGATATTGTATTACCTTACTTTGTTTTCGTATTTATTTATTTATTTATTTATTTATTTATTTATTTATTTATTGTATTTCCTTTCATTATTTACTGCTGCTGCTACTACTAGTGATATTACTATTACTACTACTATACTACTACTACTACTACTACTACTATTACTACTACTACTACTACTACTACTACTACTACTATTACGACGACGACGACGACGACGACGACGACGACGACGACGTGTACTTTTACTGTTTCCTATAATACGAATAATACTGAAGTACTTTTACTACCTCGACTACTTCTTACATAGGTATCGTAATAGGAAAAATAAAATAGGGCAGTGAAACAAATTAAAAAAAACATCGAAATAACCTTGTTTTTTATTTACATTGTCAAATACTGCTTTCAAAAAAATGTGTAAATGTGATATCCATTTAGAACTGTGGATAAATTGATTGATGTATTCATGTATGCACGTAAAGGCAGAACACGAACAAGTTACATGTGTTCACTGTATACCATGTCTTGATCAAAAAGTTGTATATATATTTCATTTCATTTATTTCTGGTATTGGTAAAAATGCTCGTGAAAGCAATTGTTGATTTACCTGTTCGAATGGAGCCCCCCCCCCCTCTGTCTGTTTCTGAATCATATCAATCGTATGATCATTTAATTTCGTTCTGACTATTGAAAGTCCTCGATTAGTAATAGTGGATTAAAAAGTGGCATTTCATCCCATTTTTCCATAAAAGGCATTTCATTCAAAAAAAGGTCTCAGTGAGTTTGGAATAAAATACCGACTGCCATGCAACACAACAATTCTACGTGATCATTGTGTAATGTCATTCGTTTCGTTGCACCAGCTTATACGCTCACGCTCATAATTATGGAATATTTTGTTGATACATAAGTTCTTTCTCCTATATCGTCCAAAATTTTCAAGACAAGTGTTTATTGCACAAAAATGTAGTATGTGAAGCAATTTTTGGATTTCATCATATGACTAAAGTAATAACTAAAATACGTTTGAGCGCAATAACAATTAAATATTTACTTTTTGAAAATCCACAAAAAAATCATGAAAAAAGTATTAAAGTAATTAAACAAAGAAATACGAAAATCGATAAATCTAATGTCACTTATCATTAAATTAACATCAGAATTGTCTGTTACAAGTCTAATAACGGTCGTAACCCCCACGTGACTCAACAACAACTCTGAATACCGCCATTTTTATACACAGGTTTTAGGGTCGAGTCGGACGCTACAAAATGCTCAGCATTCCTGAAATACTTATATTATAATTGTTTCACCTGGGGTGAGCAAATATTAATCCCAGATATACCGTTCACGGAAAAATGGCAACTTCTAAAATGTATCTTGAATATTCCATAATTATGAGCAGGAGTGTACTTTATTGGAAGAGATTCACTTACACTTACACTTACTGCTTACACGATATCTTTGCCCGTCCACAGCCCCTCTTCCAATCCCCTATAGCCTGTTGAAGTACGGTGAAAACAATCAGAACAATACATATATATTTTTATATATAGCAGTGTAGCAAGTAACTGTGTACGTTGTACTCCTGTTTTGCCTTTTGCTCCGGCTATTGATATGCATGTATATGATATAAGATTGTGTAATTTGCCCTTAGTTGAAGTGTGAACTCGTTTGGCAATTATTTTTGACACATTACTTTTCAAATACATCTAGTGGATTTTTTTTGTGATTCTGTAAGGGTGGAATTGCGTTAGTTCTGAATATAGAGAAGGAATATTTATTTGTATTCATATGAATAACAACATAGATATATAACCTAGCCGTGCGAACTTTGGTTTGTCGTGTGAACTTTTTCCTATTGAATGAGAAAATGTCGAATAAAATTGGAACATCAACTGACAATTTAGGTATTGAAAATTTTAAAATAATCCAATTTACGTAGACTACTAATGTTATAACAATACCATTCTGTTTTTAAATTCTCGGAATATTTAAAATTATTGAGATGTCTATTTAAATAAAACACCATTACACCTTAAACTTTTGTAATAGAATCTGGATTAACAAAAGAAAATAGACTTAAGTGTTTTTGTACTTATCCCTTTCCGTCGCTCTTCCCTATTATCATATTATGTTATCATTATCATGGTAAATGAAATTTTAGTTAATGTTAATGTACATGAACATGAATATAAAGGTATCTGTAGCTCTTCACAATAATTACATTATGTTATCATTACCGTGGTGAATGAAATTTTAATTGGTGAACATGAAACATGAATTGATATGTATTTGATCCCGTTCTTCTCAATAATCGCATCGTCGTGGTGAATATAGTTTTAATTAAGAAGTACTTCCTCCTCCATATGTTTTGTTGCTGTAGAATGATTGACGTATTTGCGAGATAAGTGGTCTCCAATCTTTTGAAATCATGAAGACAAAGTGCTAAAATTGTGTCTCGAAACTGAAAGATGGACGGTGGCCTTCTTTGAACAGAATATGCCTACCATTTATGGAGAAAAAATAATTAAGAAATGAACACGGAAGTGGTGGGGGGGGGGAGCTGTGAGGTTGTAGCTATAGTTTTGTTTGACTTTTTGTTATATGTTTGAAACGAGGTTATTTACAAATCTTATATCTTTAAAAGGTCATATCAATCAGGAACGGATATATACATCGGTTTCCTGTGTTCAGGATTAATCAATCCAATAGATTTCAATTAAATAGAATAATCAATGAAACAAGTTAGACGATCATTAAAGGTCGAATATGACTTAGATAAAGTAATCAATTTAACAAATCAAACATTGGGCACTCAAATTTGACTTTAATAATATTCAATTAAACAAATCATGTAATCAACCAATCACCGCTGAAGTATCATTGACCCTCTAACGAGAGATTATGGGTTTGAATATTGTGGCATGATTTTTACTTTAATATTGATTTTAATTTTAAAGACGCTATATATATATATATAACACTGTGGAAGAACCGGTTTAAAAATTGTCGAACTTTGCTATCTGACATATCTGACAGAGTGTGAATGGACAAATAAACACCCTATAGAACACAAAAGTTCGGACAGTTATGCTGTCACTAGTACAATATGTGCAGATAAAAATTGGCACATTAATTTATTCCCAGCCGATAGGAAATTCTGCAACACAGTAGTCTATGGGGGAAAGCTGGAATGGTCTCTCAATGATTTTCACTTTTTTTTAAAGAACTTAATGACCGTTTTAAACTGCAATTTTTTCAGGGCTTCATTTTTAGACCGTATCAGAGACACTGGTAGCATGGGGAATCGTGTAGCTCAGATTTTTAAACTGGAAACGTTGTTATACAATGCCTTTCATCTAAAAAAAACTTCCACGGAGCTGAAGAAAATAGAATGAAAAAGTGAATTAACCAAAAAAAAAAACGTTTGCATAATATGCCCTGGGGATATTTTATGGTCAGACCTCATCGATGCGAGTGATTTTACAATAATTTGTCTTTGTATCATGTTCTATAAGACAAAATGAATTATTGACATTGCTTAACAGCACAAAGAGTGTCTCAGTGGTCTGTGTAAATTTACTTGTCACAAAAAAGTGATGTTGTTTTTATTAAACAGATAAAATACGTTCCTCGAAAACTCGTGAGAATTTTAGCAGGCGGATTTCTACAATAGTAATTACTTCGTGGGATAATGTGTTAAATTAATATTGACGATTATAAGGGGATGTTCGTTATTCCGAAGGTTCGTTATTCCGAAGGCTCGAAACGTACCTTCGGAGTAATGAACCTTATTTCGTTTGCGACTAACGAACATCGAGGTATAGGCAATTTACGTGTTCGGAATTACGAACTTCGAATAACCAACCTTCGAATAACGAACCTTCGAATAACGAACTGTAACCGATTATAATGCGAGAACGTGATTACCAACAAATCAACGCCACGTGTCTCAATTTAACACAAGCTCTCCGAGGCCGTTTCTTTCACGGAATAAGTAACTTATAACCAAATTCCCAGACTAGTTTCTAATTTCTACCCAATTTATACTTCTTTCTTTTCTAATCATCGTCAAAATAATGAAGTACTCCATATGCATAACGATTCAACCGTTCCAATGGATGAAACCCCTTATGTGGAAAATTGTGCATTCGAAAGTTTGGAGAGAAAACATTCAACTTGGCAAACAAACATTCCTATGTTGTAAGCACAAAGGGCGGAACACTCTACGTATACACTCTACCAAGATGTTCAAGAAAGATGATTATTGAAGCACAACAGAAGTAACGTGTCATATACGATATCAATGTAAATTTAGTACTTTTTACTCCATGGTTTGTGAGCTAACAATATTTTTAGTAGTATTATTATATTAATTTTTATATTTATATATTTCTTTTTGGTGTAAACGTTTATAATTACAATTTGTTTGTTATAGTCAACGTTTGCTCTTTACGTTGTCAATCCATGTAACCCCCCCCCCCCACACACACACACACACATGCACACACACAAATTCCCCATTTTAGTTTAAAAATGAACTGATCTGAATTGAACTGAATTGAAATTAACACTTGTGAGTGACGTGTAGAGTGTCTTCTAATTTCACGGTGCAACATTTACTTATGATACGAATTGCAGAAAACATAACAAAGAACACATAATTTGATGATAATCATAGCTAATTATGAAGTACTTTTTATGGAATGATTAGGTAAATAAGCAAAAGGTATTATGCCTGTTCATAATTACACGTGACAGCGTGTTCTTGTTTGAGAAAAAACAATTCCATAAGTCCACAAGGAGGGCTGTTACTGCACAAGTTAAATAAAACGGGACTCTTGAATACAAGCGGAAGAGGATTTCACTTTGCATATTATACTCAATGGCATTCAACAATATTCCCTGAAGTTCTACTTGTGGCTTTGACTGTTTTCTCCTGGCGAGAAAAATCTGTTTGTAATTAAAAATCACCATTTAAGAATGATTTTGATCTTTGTATAGCTTTGCAGGGCGCCCCCTCGTCTTAGCTTCAGGAAGGTAGTATTGTTGAACCAACCAATTCGTAATTACAGTTTGCGCATGCGCAAAACACGGGTCATTTTGTACCAAGCTTGTGCAAGAAGACATTATAAAAAATGTAGCTCAATGTGAAAGCTCTACGAGAAACTTATTCAGGAATGTACAGGTAAATGCGCACAGAATGTAACAAAAAGCATTTAATGCAGCCCATGACTGTAATTGGTGATTGCTTTCAGAGGCCTCACTTGAAAAGCTATCCAAGAGATCATTTGTTCCATTTCTATACTACAAAGTGGCTTATGAAAAAATGACTAATGCTTGGTTATCTTTATGATACTGAATCTTCTCGAACAATATCACAATTTAGGAGATTCCATAATTAATTTAAGAGGCCTTTCGATTTTTTATTTCATTCATTATTACTGTCCTCTAGATGAAAGGTACACGACTTACGAAGCTATCTTAGGCTTGATAAGCCAAAATATTTGGGGGTCAAGCGCCCCTCCCCCTCCTCAATCTGATGCTAGTGACTCCCGGCTCTTGATGATGATATCCGATCATTGTAAGAAGAATTCACATCTTCAAACTTACAATACAGAAGACACTACTTCGGTCTCTGAACATGATTTTGCCATAGTTTCCCAAGTTTAGAACAATGAATTGTTTGTCATACTTTTTGTCGGTAGACAAACTGTATTAAAATTAAGTTACGCTTTAAATGATTATTTTTACACAATGACTTATAAATATGCTTGCCTCCCAACCTTGAGGAGTGACTGGGTGCTGACTGTTTCATCAAAACAATGTGGAGAACAAAAAAAGATCCAGTCGTTTACCAGCCATAAGTATTTTTTCCAAGAAATCTTATCACTACCTTATCATCGGTGCTTGCGTATTATTCGAAATATACGTACATCTACGGCACTACATTTTAAAGTATTTGTTTGAATAGGCATATATTGAAATTTTTTCTGTACTTTCGAATCTTACATGTCGTTTGCGCTATATACGCATTGCTATTGTCTAGGACGTGCCGTGATATCACAAATGAGACCTAATGATACGTCAGACATTAACCCATCCGAAATGAAAATGTCTTGCTCAGAGCTTCCAGCCTCTGACAGGAAAGGGGGAAGGGGAAGAAATGAGTGAAGAAAATAAAAAGGAAAACACAATCTTACTTGCTTTTTTGTTAGCATACCGCATCCTGTGAGGTAGTGCCCCCCCCCCCGCCCGACAAAATGACCGCGGATCCCACGATAGTATACAGGTGAGACTGAATAAGAGCTATTAATAATCTGACATTAATATGAATAAAGAGAAAAAAAAGACCCATCAAACAATATTACTAATTTATATACATTCAAACCAAATAGCTTGTCCTTCTTCTTCTTCTTCTTCTTCTTCTTCTTCTTCTTCTTCTTCTTCTTCTTCTTCTTCTTCTTCTTCTTCTTCTTCTTCTTCT
>JZLH01S0027271.1:0-11519 GCA_001188425.1 Eucidaris tribuloides | reverse complement strand
AGGGTTTGGACCTGGCGATATGGGAAGGGGATCCCCAAGGGGCGGGTTCGTGGGTGGCAGGGGGAGAGGTAGGGGCAGGGGAAGGGGTCGGGGAAGGGGAGTGTGGTGATTGCAGGATTCATAGTTCTTTGCCAAAATGTAGTGTAGCAAACAAAGGAATAAGGAAGAATTTATAGAGCCATATTCTAAAAAAAAAAAATGAAAATAAAAAATAAACTTTCCCAAACACCTGTCTTGTGTACAAAAACAAGTATTTTCAAGACATTTCTCTTTTCCTTTCATCTCAAAATCCAAATGGGTTTGTGTACCCCCTAGGCTTGATGACAAATAACCTGACATGGGGAGGGGGAGGGTTCTTTTTGCCAGGTTTATTGCCAATTTCTGAGTAGCGAAATTGGGGTAACACGTAGCTGGCTTACAAGTACCCTTGCCTGATGATAATGTTTTGCCTCAATTATACATCACTTGTGTTATGAACTGTGTAAGAGGGAAAACTAGACAATAGTTGATTAAGTTGCATAGCTTTTCTTTTCCATAGGAATATTTCACGTCCTTGACACTTCTTGTTATTGTGTTGTGTATTTTGTTTGTGTAAGCTGAGTATTCTTGAGCATGCTGCGATTGTCTTACAAGAAAATTTGGGACATGTTTCTTTACTTGTTAGTGTAATAGACGTCAAACACTAAAGCCTTACACAGCAAACCTAAATTTGGGGATGCTGATGACCTTTGAGGTCTCATTTATGAAATATTTTTATCCCAGTAGTGTCAATAGTGTAAAAAGTTGTATATTGATATACTCGGCCAGTTTGATCTGTATATACAGTACCATGTCATGATGATATGATAAGCCAATACTACTGTAGGTCCATTTCAGCTTAGTAAAACAAGTATGTAATTCAGAAGAAATTGCCAAATTGCAGTCTATCTGACAGCTAGAAAATGCCACACAAAATGTGTCCTCATTTGTTGATGATATTATTATATGCAGTTGCATAATAATCTGTTATTATGAATGATAAGTTCTTGCCTGGGAAAGGGGGGTGGGGAGGGGTTCTCTGTCCTTCTCTGAAATTTATCTAAGTGAGGTCATTGGCATTGAGTATTTCCCTACCATTTGTGTCAATATGAAAACACCTTACGGCATTCTCTGGAATATTGTCATCCGGAATTAAACCATTTAAATATGGCAGGACTAATAGAAAATTGCTAAATCTCTCTGGGAGAAAATAACCATGTCCCTGTGAACTGTAACAATTTGATGTCTGTCTACTACTTTTGGGTTTGGAAAGTCATAGATACTAATTTGTCAGGCAGAGTGGGCTTGAAATTGGAATTCGCAGTCTCACTCTAAACTCAGTAAAGGACTAGTAGAAAATGTGGTGCGACATGATTCTTGGAGTACAAATTTAAAAGTACTGACTTCTCAAACCTTTTTTAACGAAATTCTCCACTGTGGCATTCCATAGATTTTCATAACGTATGTAATTTGACTTTATACACATATTTGAAACTTAATCACATTTACGTGTGTTGAATATGATTTATTTTGCAGCCATGATTGCTTATTGGTATGGAATAAGGTTTATAGTACATGTATAGATGGTTTGTGACATCTATGTTTTTCTTGCCAATGTCAAATGAATAAAATGCTTTTGCTTATGGAATTTACCTTAGAAAAATTTAAGACAAAAGCTTCCCGCCCGCCAAAACAGTGATAACAATCCCTTGAACCAGTATCAGTGACATGTCTTTAATAATGCTGAGACAAAACAATGTTTGGGGAAAGTGTGGGTTGGAATTTGTGGTATATATATGTGTTATTATTTGTTTCCTTTTGTTTTCTTTTAAATTGCAAATTATCCACCATTTGTTTGCCGTCATCACAGTGAGTGTTGTATTTCCATCTGTGTCTATAAAAATTTGATGCCAACTAATATTGTCTCATTTTGTATATGTGGGCCACATATATGTTTTGTATTATGTTGTGAAAACAGTTCTGCCAAGACAGAAATATGTAATTGGTGCAGTGTTGCATCCCGAGGCCAGCCTCCGGCCAATCTGTTGGGCCTTGGTCTCGGTCTCGTCGCGAGTCACCTGTACAAATTCGAAAAGGCGGGTTGGAACAGCACAAGTCTACAGAACCTGTGGTCTCAGATACATGGGCGTGCCATCAGGGGGAGAGGGGCCGGCCACCCTGTCCCCCCCCCCAAATTTTCCAAAATCGAAATATCATGGGGTTTTTCTGAAATTTTGGACCCTTTTGAGCATTATCGCCGCTGCTAGATGGTTTTCACCCTCCCTATGAAGTTTACCATTGCCCCCCCCGCCCCCGCCCCCCCGAATACAACACTGGTATTGGTGGCTTTGAACAATCACTCACTCTGGTTCATTTCTTATACTTTTTTTCTGAGGATAATATTTTCTGCCAGTTGTCATGTTCTTGCAATGCAAAGGGGTAACATAAAAATGTTTGCAGAATATATCAATATTTGTATTCTTGATTTTCACACAACAACCGTTTCAGTTCAAGTTTGATGCAGTTGAAAAACAAAAATATGATGCCCAACATGTAGGATTTATGCATCCAATAGTTTTTAAAATATGTTTGAAAATAGGCCATTTGCACAAGTTGTATTTATTTTTCAGCAGTCTGTCCTAGCTTTCACTCAAACATTACTGAATTTTTAACAGTCCAATCCTAGAAGAGGCTGCTCATCACGAGTGTGAGTTTCTGAGCTGCTAAGCTCTGATCTGCTGCAGGTATTCAGATTTATGAGATAATACATGAATCACATCTGGAAGTCAAACTAGTTTAGATGTGGTTTATTCAAATTCTACACCCATCGTTTTGATAATTAATTCAAGATGAATTTTGTTGGACCTTAGTTTCACAAAAACTATTTTGTTTTTCAGCTCCAAGCCAAGCCAGTAATTACCGAGAGGTGAAAATTTATGTGAATCTGTACATTATGAGTGATGAATAAATCATTCAACTTGGTGGGCAGTATAAGTCAAGAAACAATCTTTAAAGGTTGACAAAAAAAAATGTATTTTTGTTTTTCAAAGTCATTCATACGGTAATCAGTGTTGGACATTTTGGGGAAACACAAACAAAAATTGACTTCAGACTAACTGTGTTAGGAAAGAAGTACATGTATAAAAATAGTTGTGTACAGCGCTAGTCTATTCTGTACATCCACACTCTTTTGTATATATTGTCTATGAAAACACACTTTGTGGAATTTTGTAATCATGATACTTTAACATTGTGTCTGTACAGATTATCACTTCTTTTCCGTTCAAATTTTGTCAAAAAGTTCATTTCAGGATATCTTGAAATATAAGTAGCAAAACTGAAATTGACCTAGTGTACTGTGTACTGTGTTAAGATAATGTTACTGCAGTGTGTGTACATTTTGTAGTGTGAATGAATTGTGAATGAGCTGTGTCATTTTCTTATTTCAATTTGTCTTTGGTTGGTTAATCATCGGCAGGGGTGGGGGTGAGGGGCTGTTACCCTTCTTGTGAATTGTTTTCTGGGGAGCAGTTCTCCGCGACAGGGTTTCTCTTGGGGACTTGTCAGGTGGATATATTTTGCATTGTTTTTTTTTTTTTTTTTTTTTTAGGGGTACTGATCATGCCTGTGACAATGAAGTGATGTAGGTGTATGTTTGTTGTGCTCAAGTCAGGTGTAAACGGAGAATTCATTCAAGAATATTCTTTTTTTTAGAAATCCAACATTGAAAGTTTGAGCATATTTTTCAAGAGATATGATTATTTTTTTTGTTGAAAAATTGCCAAATCTGTGTATCACCGTCTGTAGATGCCAATTCTGCTGGAGTCTATGATGATGTGCCAGAACAACTCTCCATTGATTGTGTGCATGAATTTTCATAAGTTTTATTTTTATGGAATATGAAAAGTTTACTCTCATTGTTTCTCAGGTATGTGGAGATAAGATTAATCTGCATGCATTTTAGAAAGTGTTAGGTCAATTGCTTAGTTCATTTTTATAAAAATTTGTATTCAAAGTTCGTCTGGTATGGCATCATGTAGAGTTATTTAGCATCAACAGAGGACAACATACAGATTTATTCAGATTTTTGAGAAAAAAAATTCTTTTATCGTTTTGATAACCAAATTTGCACAATCTTCATGTTGGATTTTTAAAATGTTCGGGGAAGCTTCTCTGGAAAGAAAGTACAGTTTGTGATTAGTTTCCTTGACACTACATGTTGGACTGTGGATGGGGTATCAGTAAAAGAGAGGGTTTTTTTTTTTCTTTTCATTACAGAACTAGGTTGTGGATCGGATTGTTTAATTTTGACCCAAGATTTATGTATTCTCGCTCTTAGGATTATACACACATACCTTTCTCGACACGTATCCATTAACCATATGCAAACAGAACACACATGCATGCACGCACGAACACACACATGTACGCACGCACGCACACACACAGCAGGGTGTAAGATGTGGGCACTTTGAAAAGGGGAGGGGTAGGGGAGGGAGGTGCTAATATTAAGACAAAAGCTTGTGTAATGTGTATTAATCTCTTTATAGGGAAATGGCAAGATTGAAGGTAGTCCGCAAGATAGGACGCAGTGTTACCAATATAAAGTTAGAATACACCGTTTTTAAAAGCTTTCTGGTTATTAAATTTCAAACATTTCCTGTTTGCTGAACAAATTATATAAAACTGCTGTGTTGGTTAAATTTTGTTGTTGTGTAACTTTATATGGGCTCAATTTCTATCACCATCATGCATGTACATGTACTTTGTTGGTCATGGTGTATTAATCAGACTCTTATCGACCTGTGCTGTAGACTACTACATGTATTTCCATAGGCCCTGTGTTACAGCTGCTCCCTGACACAGGCAGAAAATGGCCCTCAAGTCAGAGTAGAATGTTGTTTAAGTGTCATATGACAGTCTGTGTTGGGCATTAACCATGACCAACGGTTGAACACACTAAACTTGAATCATTCGTGATGAATAGAGGGTTTTATCATTTTGCAAGAAAACACAAAAAGATGAGTCATTTTTCATGAAATTAGGGAGATCTGGGGCCTATTTATGAACATTTCCATCAGGTAGCAAAGTAACTTTTAGCTCACTGTTTGTATAGTACCTACAACTTTGGGTAACTGGGCAAACTAACCAACAGAAGAATGGAAGCTATGGCATGCAACTGTTTCAATACAAGTATCTTTTTATTCTCGTGTTATGTACAATTCATTGAATATATACACATCAACATACATTTTCTTTCCAGTCTGCTTGTTACTCTGGTTTGATAGAAAATAGTAAGTTCATATATACAGTAGCAACTGGGCAGTTTAGCAAAACACAGTACAAATTCCTCTTACAATTTGATGATACAGTATTGCTTGAAAGAAATTTAACGACTTCTTATGGTCTCCCACGGGACATCAAACGCTGCAGTACGCAGGACGCCAAAATGGTCTTGTGTGATAATTTGCACTTGACTGGTTGCACAAGATATATTTTGTTGTCCTACAAGAGATCACTGAAGACAAGTTTGCTGCCACATAATCTTGGTATCCTGTAGAAGAGCATGAGAAACCAAGGACTTTCTTTCAAGCAAATGATCGAAGCACTACTGTACAACATTTACTTACTTCACACTTCTTCAGTACACTTCGTTGTGATCAAATGGACGGAAATATGACACACATCAGATTCAGCTGTAAATAATTCGTTGTGAGAGAAAAAATTGAAAAGCGACTAAATACTAGTTAGAAACGGTGGTCATAGTTTGTGATAAAGTTTCGTTTTTAAAATTAATGTTATGGACAGACATGTACACTTACCCTAGCTGCTTTGAACATAACTTTCATTTAGTGATTGCACCAAGCAACATGACCAAAAATATTGTCTAAAAACAATATGTAGGTAACTTTTGCATAGATCATTTTCACTAAAACATCCCAGCATTTACCAAGAAACAAACAAAGTTTTGTTTGCTCTGCATAAATAATGTACCGAGATGAAAATGGTAAAATCTGGTGTTTACTCTACATAACAGAAGGAGATAGTACAGAAATGTAAGTTTGAAGAAGCTTCAATAAGTAGAAACTATGTAATGGGTTCATGTCAGATGTTACATAGGTAATGCTATGTGGGTAATACATGTAGTAATACAGAATTTTACCTAACACCCTCATGGTTATGAAGATCTTGAATGATTATCACCACGGTTGTAGCCAGACTTTTCTGAGTGGTGGAAATTTTGCTTCTGCCCAGACCATGCGAGTGGAGCACAGCGACTTCATGGCGCGGTAGTAGACGGCTGATTATGATCAATTCGCTGCTAAGCAAGTGATATCATATCCTTTTAACAGTAACATTATAATAAGAAGTCATAAGGTAGTATTCATGACCATTATCTGAGCCTGATGATGTTAGTTGACTTGAAAATATTCTCATTTTTTAAGCAAAAAATCATTGGTAATGAAAAATAGTGCTGGGCAGGAGACTGGTCTTTCACCCAGGGTAGTAGGCTGCCCCGCCCGGCGCTGCCCAGCATAGTGACAACCCTGATTATCACATACTAATACTTGTTTTACTTGAAAAGAAATTAGAATAAAACTCAATGTTAACCATGTATTACATCTTGACAGATATGGGGCTTCTATCCTACATTTTACAGAAATGTCAAATGTGAAACCATATCATAGCTCCTTGAGATTTATTACAGTACTAATCAGACATAAATTAGAAGTGATAATTCAAATACAGTAAACTCTCTTTATAACACACTTCTTGGGAAGATTACTTCATTATTTTGAAAGTTTGTTACATCAAGGTTCAAAAAGCGATGAAATTCAAAGATAATTTCAACTTTGGAACCATACTTTTTTAAAATTATGTTATGACAAAAGATTGTGTTATATCCATGTTTTTTTTTATAATGAGAGTCTATCGTATATTTAAATGAATATTTGTGGGTGAACAAAATTCAATCAAGAAGTTCATGCCATTTCAAAACTGCTTTTATGGTGGGAGAATGCCTCAGGCTTCGGTGAGATCATCATTAAAGTACAAATGAATGGCTCGTAAGAACTCGTCATCGTTCATGCTCAGTTTGTAGAATTCCTCATCTTCGTCGGAGATGCCATTTTCCTCCAGGGTCTTGTCCATATCCAGGTTGGTTCCTTCGTATTTCCATGTGTAGCTTGCTGCGTGTTGATTCCACAGCAGGTACCTCTGAAGAATTTCATTCATGGTCTCCTCCGAACAAACCTACAAAGAAATATCAAATAAATGAAATTAATATTAAACAAATAGCAATTTTTATCAAGCATAAAGGGCAGTGACCTGATTAGGAGAAGTAAAAAATGCCTCAAAAACCAAATGAGTTGCAAGATAATACCAGTACGGCTAGAGTGTATATTCAGGCAGGAAAGATATATCTTAAACTTGTTTACTCGAGGAGAAACAACCAATAATTTACCATTATTGAATAAATCTCCAGCCCTGACAGAAATTGATTCTATAGAAAGCTATATAAAAAAAATTCACTGTTGCAGCATTTGCTGATAATAATTGTACAACAAAGAGGAAATGTATGACTTTGAAACTTTCACAGCAGAACGTTTACACAGTACACTTGATTTTGAGAACACTGTCCTAATGTTAGGATTACTTCCATTCTTGCTATTTCTTTTTAGCAATACTATCATTTTACTGGCTTGAATCACACTTATTCATAACAGATCAAAGATGATAATCATCATAATTGTATGTTTGTTTTAACAAACTAATAAATATGCCTATTGATGTTTTTCTTTCTTTCTTTTTTTTTTTTTTGGGGGGGGGGCGGGGTGCTGGAATAAAAAGGAGGATGAAACACAAAATATAGTATAATGCTCATTACTAATATGACTTACTGAATTTTAGGAAGACATTTCTTTTCATGACCTACAGCCATTTGTTAAGTAAATTTCATAAGATTGTGTAATCTTAACAACAATATACCTCAATGATTTGCTCCTGTGATGTCAAGGTGTTGATGATCTTGATAAATCTTGTCTTTTTTGACAAGATTCCGATGCAGTAGCTGTCGTCTTTATACCACGGTCTTCCAAAATCGTTGGCCCAGTCTGTGCGAGGGCACGGTGGTGGGATGTGTACAAAACGGCCATGAGGCGCAAACGGAAAGACACACTTTGTCACCGGGTCAACATGTGTCCTGATCTGCAGGTACAAAAATCAAGAAGAAACATATGAAAACATTTGCAATTTCTTTTCATAAGAAAAGCCCTGTAGCTCTGAAAATGAAATTTACCTGTATGGAATACATTGTTTTCAATCACTTTGTATTATCATTTACAAGCAGTACTTCGCATCTATAACAAAACCTACATAAATTTATAAAAGCATTAAGTAAGTTCCTTGTTATCTTGTTTGTTTTTTGTTGTTTTTTATTTTAGTTTTGTTTTTACTTGATTTGGCTCTGTATACTGAATGTTGGTACTACTTGTACAAGTTTGCAAATTTAATAATACATGTATGTAATGGCAGCAATCCCCTGATTATCAATGTGGTAAACTTGGGGGCTGGGGCTTTTGCATAAAATGTTTACCAGAGAAATACCTCTGGTTAAAAAAAAAATGAAAACTTTGGTTGACACAAACTATACCATTGATTTTACCATGGTAAAAAAATCTCTGTGACCAGAGTTTTTCTCTGGTATATTCTGATAATAATATCTGTTTTTGGAAGCATCAAGTTAGGCCTTCAAACATATGATTAGCTTCTCCCGGTCATGTACAGGCACTCCTTTGCTGCTGTGGATTTTTTAGTTCTTATTTTTTTTAACATGGAGTTCTCTTTTTTTGCTAGGTATAGTAGAGCATGTAGCTGATCTCAAGACTACAGAATACTTACATCATGTGTCTTCTTGTCAAACCAATGTGAGATGTCTTTTCCAGCACAAGAGACAATTGGCTTTAGTAAAACACTTCCTGTATACAATAAACAATGGATATTTTGTTTTAAACAGATATCAGTAATGCTTTTAAACATGAATATAGTTACACAAGATTCATACATTGTGGATATGGTGCAGTTATATCACACCTCACCTTTTTCTTTAGGGTTGAGGTATGGGCATGATTGCTTGGTAACCCAAGTTTTTTGCGGGCTTCATTTACACATTTTGGCCCCTAAACAAGTTGTCGCCAGAATATGACCCCTAAACAAATTTTGTCTACTTGCCAACAATAAGCTTAAATAGACAAAAGCTTGGAGGAAAAAACATACCCTAAACACGTTTGGCCAGTCCTTAAAAAAAAAATGCTTTGAAGAAAGAAACATACCCTAAATACGTTTGACCAGTCTTTCAAAACCACCCTTTTTTTGGAAAATCTGTGTTTTTGATACCCTTACCTTAACGAGTGCACGCGCGGCCCACGGCTAAAACTGAAAAAACACCCCTTTAAACACGTTTTTTGGGTCATGCATGTGTACAGCAATAAATTTGACTGCCCCCCGGGGGGTCTAACTTAGACTTAGTTAGTTAGAGCTAGATTAAGTTAGATTTAAATCTATTCGCTCCATCGACGTGACCTGTCACCTCACCACTGACATGTCTCCCCACTGTCTGAACTGCCCAGGCCGGGGGCTGACTGAGGGCGAGGCAAGAATGTTGATACTGTGTTCAATGAGAAGCCCTGAATATTAATGAGGATTCCATGATGGAATCCTCATTAATATTCAGTCTAGTATCATCACTGAAAAAGAAAAAAATATCAACATGGGGCC
Source organism: Eucidaris tribuloides (assembly GCA_001188425.1). Classification (NCBI taxonomy): domain Eukaryota; kingdom Metazoa; phylum Echinodermata; class Echinoidea; order Cidaroida; family Cidaridae; genus Eucidaris; species Eucidaris tribuloides. The sequence goes on along the minus strand of JZLH01S0027271.1, from coordinate 1,724 downwards.
GACATGGCAGGGCTGCCAACTCTCACGCATTCATGCATTTTGGCCCTTTCTCACGCCAAAATTTTGTTTGATTTTCCATACATTTCTATTGATCTCACGCATTTGGACCTCTCACTGATATCACTGGCCTATGGGAATCTCACACAAACAGATTCACAGACATTGGAAACTCTGACATGGACCAACAATGGAGGTCTCTCGTCTTGACTTTGACTTCACGATGCACAAGTTCCATACCATGAACACACGCCGCACTATCATCAAATTAAAATCTAATCAGATGAAATAACGGACAGGGGTAAGTGCGTGCTTTATATGATATACAAAATTACAACCCCTTACTTGTATGGTGGGTATAACTGACAGGATTGAGTGGACTTTAGTTCCCAAACACGACCCACTTTAGTTTCAATCAAGACCCATAACTTACTGGATTTTGTACACATGGGACTAAGGGCCTTTCGAACTACTGACGATACACGTTGTTGCTTACCTTCATACTTTTCACACAAGGGTGTGAGATCGTAAACTTTCCCCAGAAACGATACCCATAGATCCTTTAACGTATTGTGCACTAACACTTCATTCGGAGTGTAATATTTGGGTCGCATTTTGCGATTTTCAGAAATTTTACATTCACCTCCGATAATTTACTGTTGCCATGAAACTACAATATCCCGGATGTGCACCATTAAATATTTTTCACAACGTAATGAAAATTTCATAACTTTAACTTTTCCAGATAATTTGATGAATTTAATAACCAGTATTATATAATAGATATATTTCAAATATAAAATCGATTTGGTTTTTGAAATAATGGTATATCTTATATTTTATCAATCCACCTGAATATATATAACGGAGGTCGAGGATATAGAAATCACCGGATTGAAGAATGAAGATTTTTTTTTTTTACGGAACAGTTCACTCAAGAAAACAAGCGTTGAAATTAATGCAAATGCCAGTTCAGTCGATATTTTGATTGAGACCTTTCCAATATGGTGAGTGTAAAAGAAGCATTAAGTAAATTTTGGAAAAAGCAAGCGAAATTAACTTCTTTCGCGATAATGCATCATGCAATGTAGCCATATGTGGTCGTATTCACGTTTTGTTCGGAAGTTACCTTGATATCGTATGATGTTGCGCATCTGTTGTTGGTCGGTGTAGATGTATGTGTATCATGCGGTTCTGAAGAGTTGGCAATCTTTGTGAAGTAAATTTGTGTTAGACTCCCATAGGCCAATGAACTGAGGAGTTCAATGTGTGAGCTGAGTCTGAGAAAGGTTGAAAGGCCGAAAAACTAGACTACGCAACAATCAGACAATAAGCTCAGTGAGCTACACGAGACTCGGGCCTCGGCTAATACCGGGCTCGAGATAGATCTTACGTTAGTCTGGCTTCCAGATGCAAGAACTTGTCCTAGATTAGTTAACTGTCTTGAACTAAGACTAGTTTTGTCGCATAGGTAGGTATGTTCATAAAAAAATCAAACTTTCGAAAAATATCATTTAAGTGTCACATTAGTTAAGTCAAATATTTTAATTATCATACTCAATGATCAAATATTTACAAATATTCAGGAATTCGAAGAAAAAGAAGTAAAATTCTCGGGTCCCATGTGTCAGTTCTTGCCGTGTATGAAATCGTCGCCAAAACACAGCACCGATATTGCGATAGCGATTGTGTAACTATCGCATCACACATCAGAGCCAATTGCACGT
>JZLH01S0027268.1:1193-13857 GCA_001188425.1 Eucidaris tribuloides | reverse complement strand
GAATAATGGGCCATTGCTCAAATTGTACTGTATTTTGTATTGGCAGTCTGTCTAGGTTTCAGACTGGATGTAGCTTTCACCATTTTGATTTTGAATTTAGTAGAGTCCAACTGTATCAGATATTGCATGGCAATTGTCTGACTGCAATGGTGCAAGTTTTCAACCTTGTAAGCTTTGATTAGTTGGTATTGAGTTTTCACTAGATGATATATGAATTAAGTTTGGCAGTCAGACTAGTTTAGTGGCAGAAAAAATCAATCCAATTCGCTATGTTACATGATGTATTCTTTTTAAATTTTATCAACATTTATGTCACAAAACGTGGCTTTTCCGCCTCAAGGCTTTTTTTGAGAGGTGTATATTTATGTAAATTTTATACATTATTATGATTTTGGCTTATTTGCTCGATCGGGGGTGTGCAATTCATGGACACAATCTTTGAATTGACAAATAATATCAATTGCAATTCTCACACAGGCAACTGTGATTTTGAGACTGATACCTGTGGCTGGATGAGCATAGACAATGGATTGTACGTTTGGCGTTATGCCAAGGCCAGTGATGCCACAGGCGACCACGCCCCCTCCTCAGACCACACCCTGGGGACGGCCGACGGGTCCTACATGTACGTGGACAGCACCACAGGGACGTTTGGGGTTACGGCTCTACTGGTTAGTCCTGTACAGTTGGGAAACTCCGGACAGAGGTAAGTGTGTTACCCTTCGAACATGCAGTTGCGACCTTGTCCAATATGACACAACTCCTTAGTCTAGATGGGTAACCCATGGGTCGCCTGAGCATTAGACTAGAGTACTGCCACCACCTATGTCCACCAGTGCATATACTTGCCAACCAGTAAGATTTTATCAGATTAAGTAAGATTTTTCCTCATCCAAATCCAGAGAATAAGATTTTCTGATGCAAAAATAAGATTTTTTGAAGAATGTGCGGTATACATACTTATACTATGTAATTTTGACATAGTAAGATTTTTACCTTCAATTTGCATTAAGAAGAAGATATTTTTATCTTTATCAGTAAGATTTTTCATGTCAGGAGGTTGGCAGGTATGCATGTGGCCCCTGGTGACAAGTGGAAAATTCCTCTCTTTATCCTCATTTGTTCATGTCCGTTACCCCCATCTACGGCTTTGGGTGAAATTCCTTCCTTAACTTTTAGTGTTATTTGAATGATATACTGTAAAACACTATACTTTCGTGACATGAATCTTTCGCGAATAGGAGCCGACGGCCATTTCGCGTGCATGAAACTTTCGCGAATCATCGACCATGAGAAAATAAAATATAGCGAAATTTGGTAGGAAGAAGGATTTGGGTGTTTTATTAATCAATTATCACAACAATTTACAGAAAATATTTGTTTCAATGCCTCTGAAACACCGTTTTATCAAAATGTAGAAGTTCATTGGGACCGTTGTTAGTGACTGCGCGCTATCTCGCCAGTGATTTGACTTCCATAGTACACATGGTACACGGTCTTGTACTGGCATTAAAAAACGTTGTATATACACAAGCTTTCACGTGCATTTTATTTTCGCGAATCTCGACTCCTCGCGAAATTCGCGAAAGTTTTATGCTCGCGAAAATTTCTGGTTTTACAGTAATTAGTAATATGGGACAGATATGAAATTTGGTGTGAATCCACATACAATGTAGTATCAAAATACAGCTTCAGTCTGATTTCGGATCATGTATGTCAAATGTTGAAGGCAGTAGCTCATTAAGTAAGTGAAAATAGCTAATTACATGATCCGTTCGATAACTTTAGTAATGTCAGACAGATTTTGATCTTTAAGTGTGTAGGCCAAAGGGCAAAGTTCACAGTTCATTAAATATGCATATGTACGCTATTTGTACCTAGTGCGATGATGCTATGTTTGCGTTGTCCTTATTTACTCATATTTAGTTAATTATTTACATATTCATTTGTTTGTGTATTTATTTATTCATTTATTTATTCATTTATTCATACTTCAATAACTAATGTGTAGATGTGAGATGCAGTTCTACTATCATATGCGTGGGGGTCAAGCTGGAACACTGGTGGCAGCGATTTATGACAATAACTTGATGGACGGATCATGGGTTGAGTCTGGTGACCATGGCAACCAGTGGAATTTGGGGACCCTGGTCATTGGTCCTAGAAATGCAGGACAGTACTATGTAAGTGTAATTATGTATATTTATATATTATGTTTGTGTAACTTGGAACTGGAAATATCAAAATACCTTTCTTGTCGTCTAAAAAAATTCACACACAAAACATGGAGAATATTTGAGGACACAGGAAGACATGAAATAAACAAAACTCACATCAAAGTATGGTAATGCTCTGATTTATGTATTTCTTGAAGCTTCCTTGCCCACAAAAACATAAAACTGAATAATTGACAACATGTAATATTCACATACAATAAAACAATAGAAGTGAAGAGAATGAGCAACCAGCTAAAATGAAACAACAGGATTCATCATATGACCTGACAAGAAATGGTAAGATGTGGATGGTGAAGTAATGGAGTAATGGGCTGGCATCTGCAGAGAATGGTTGTTACTTTATTGAAATAAAATCATCTCCAATAAGCTAAGATCTATCTATTCTTTCTAATTGTCTTGGTAAGGTGATAACACTTTGAATGTAATGGTTTCATTTTCTGATGAAAAATCCTCATTCCATCATTGATTGTTTTCACTTCTTTTTTACCAGGCCTTTACCTATTTCTTTTCTGTTTTCTATCAGATTCGTTTTGAAGCTTCTCCTGGAGTAAACTTCAATGACAACTCTCAGGCCACTGACATAGCTGTAGATGATATCACATTTGTGAACTGTGCCCCAACTGACGGTAAGAACCCCCCTGCCAATCAAATGGTATATCCTACTTGTACTACTGCTAATGCATATTTGGAACAACCCATAAAGAAAAATAGGGGTAGATTGAAATATCCCCTCCACGGTTTCAATGACAACTCCCAGGCCGCAGGCAAAGCCAAAGATGATGTTACAAATGGTATATCCTATTTGTATTACTGCCAGTGTACATTTGGCAGAGCCCATTAAGAAAAATAGGGGATAGATGTGTAAGTCCCTGGATAATGACCTTATAGATAGTCATCACTTACAGTGTACTGATGTATTGTTTAGAACTTCAGATTACACATTTCCAACTAAAAAAAATGCATATTGTAATTTCCTTTGTTAGGAATGCACCATTACTTTCCCACAGCAGATGTCAAATTTATTCCTTTTATCATGACTGAAAGAATAACAAAAATGCATGTTACCATTTAATTGTGGGTTGTATCTAAAATGAGCATGAGGTAGAATTAAGCTGTAGAATTCAAGGTTCAAGTGGAACAACTTGTGTCTAATCCTGTGTCCTATTGTATCACGAAGCCTTGATTGTATTTATCGATTTTTCTGGTTCCTTAAGAATCTAACATAATACCCCCGTACTTGAGGAATGTATACAATACAAAGAGATTACTGCTAGTATCAGGAAAATCAGTGTAATTCGGGTGAATACAACCGTTTCTACGTTTGAGCGTGAAATGCGAATCCCGCACACTGCAACGCTGCAGGGAGTGCATGGGTGCGAATACCTCGTGTAAAGAGTTAAATGTGAAAAGCTACGAAAAATAGGTTCCTTCCAGGCAAATACACCCTGTCCCACTTACCCCAACAACTGTCCAACTTACTCAACGGCTGGGTACAAATTGGGGTAAGTGGAACACTGCCATTTAACAAAATTTTTAATTTGGTAATGGTATGGCATTTGATCCCAACAGAGTTTAAAAGGTTCATCATGAACATAGTTAAATTAAGTGTAATATTTTTCTAAATTATATATATAGGCCTATATACCATTTTTTTTAGCTCATTTCAGCTTAAGTGTTCCACTTACCCCATTTTACCCTACAGTATCTAAAAAATAAAACAAAACTATTGATACATGTACGTGTGTGCAACAGTATCAAAAGCATCTTCTTCATTTTTACAGGACAGCACTTAAAATCACAAAGCATGAAACATCGTTCACGTCGCTCACAGTTGATTGTGCTTACCATTTTTGCCGTGTATGCGGTACATGACCATAGTACCTCTGTGTGGTGGTAGGACGCAGTGTGACAATGTGAATGTTGCTGGTTGATTTAGCACAGTGTCAAAAGGGGTGCACTCAAATACAGGGCAAATTGACACTTCTGGGTCCTCTGGGACGTAAGATTTCTTGGTTTCTGGCAAGAGTTGCAAATGTACTGTTGTATCGCCAGGTAACGCCCCTGCTGGAATATTCAAAGATGTTTCGTAGCCTTCAATTTCCAATGTACCTCCTTCACTTCCAATGACTGCACTGGCGACTGGTTCATTGGGTTCAGGAAGCTCCAGTCCATTATGAATGTTAGGGTTTGAATATAAATCACAAACAGAATGGATATCTTGTGTACTTCTTGGAATTTTACAGTTCCAGACTAATAAAAAACTAAATACTACATAATGTAATAATTTATAGTGATGCACTAAAATGTATTATTTTGTAAGAAATATGATGATTTTACCCTAAATTTTAATTCCCTCAGATGTGTCATGTGACTTCGGAGCTGGCGACACCTCGGGTACCCTGTGTGGGTGGAGCCAAGTGACAGGAAGCGACAACTTTGATTGGGTCGTCAGGAAGGGGTCAACCCCCTCCGCCTACACTGGCCCCCTAGATGACCACACCTCGGGAGATGGTAAGATTAGTTCTCCCATCCATGTGTATCAGGGTTGGCAGTTTCTTCCGCAGGCGGTTTTTTCCGCCGGTTTTTACCGGTTTTTCCGTCCCGGAAAAAACAGGTTTTTTCCGCTTTTTCGGAAGAAACGGAAAAAACCTCTGAAGTCTTTATTTTTTCGTTATTTATTCAAGATTTTCATTTTATGAATTATCATAACTATAATAAAACAGGACAGCTCTTTTGTTTTTTTGTTCTCCCCTGTTTTGGTTATGAACTTTTAACCATAGTTTGTTGATTCCCCCCTATTCATGGTCACTTCTCCATGCAACTACCGTAACTACTCAACTGATTGTGCTGTAATGTATACAGTTCAGTTTAAAGATTGGGTAATTGATTTGCACGTCAAAACATCTATATGGAATCAATCAGCTGAAATCATTCCCAATGTGAAGATTAATATAAATAAACACATCTCATAGGACTTGGCGTAATATTGAGTTTGAGTTTAAATATCTGGCGGTTAAACATTCATCTCTTTTCCATTTGCTCGGAGCAAATTGTAAAAAAAATCTGCGAACGTCCAAACGCGCACTGTGCGTTCAAAATGGTCCGATCAGCCGTCTAGCCAACGGATCGCGCAGGGTTGCCGAGTTGAGCCAATAGGGCGCTCCGTCGTCTTGCTACAGTGTCACGAGTAATCGCTGATTGCGTTTTGAGCAAAATTGAAACTACAAGAAAAGAACAATCATTCTGGTAACACATCGTTATTAGTTCTTTCTCACGCCACATAAAACAGACAATTCATGACGTAGTGGATCTCAGACTTTACACAAGACGCTGGATGGTTCAACCGTTTGACTAACTACCGTTTAGCAATTTATAATGAAAGGAAGTTTTAAAATTGGACTTGCAAATCATAACCCAATTTTAAGCATGGAGAAAATTTGTCAAATAATTACCTTGTGTACAGGTCAGGGAAAAAACATATTTTCTTTTCGGGCGAGCTACTTTTATGTTACAGATACTCTTTGTATAAACTATGGCGCAATTGTACGGGGGGCTCTTTTTGCCATTTCGGGGGCGAAAGATAATTTTTTCACCTGGTGAAGGCTGTTGGTGCGCAGACACTTAAATTGGTCACCTTTTTGTCAGAAGTTTTAAGAGATTTTGCTTTGATGCCAACCATATTATCAGTGGATTACAGTTAATGGTTGTGCGACAGGCACTTCTCAAAGTATGCTGAATGAATTAAAGCCACAGTTTATCTTGGTGAGATCTGAATGCTCTTAGTTTTTTGTTTATTAATGAATCTCGTGGGAGGGGGGTACCCGCAGATTTTGACTGACAAATTTGAATTATAGCATCCAAGGGTTATAAGGTTTAGGCTGATTATACCTCATGCGGACACGATCGAGTCTGCTCTTTCTGATGAGGTATATTCAGATAATCTTTAACACGCTTATATAACCCTTTAGTGCTATACAGTAACATATAGTCCAAATATCTCGGGCTCCCCCCTCCCCCCCCCCACCCCAATATTTTCATTACCGATAGTAATAAAAAGAAAGAACTAAAGACATTAACAGAATCTGTTATTTGGCGTGATCTGACTTTGGCAAAAGCTTTCAAATAAAAAAAATCCCAAATCTAATTGTGGATTAATATGAAAACAAATAAAGTAGGTCAACACATGCAAAGTGGATGCCAAGATGTGTAGTCTTCTTTTACGAAAATATAATATATACCATGTATGCTCGAATCAATATAAAATGAATTAATACGAGTTGCGACATTAGCAGATTACTTTACTATGAAAAAATCATTGCTAGATCATGACATAATGTATAGTATACACTGCTTACATGTATGCTACCCTCTTTATAGATCGTTGAAGGATATTCTTTATATTTCAAACTTTAAATTTCTTTGGATTTAGATTGTGGCAAGTAGGTCTCTTTTTTTCTTCGTTGTCTGTTAAATTATGTTGTTGCCAGTTAATATTTGTTGTAATGTTATACTAATTCTCATAAAATCAATGCATTCAATTATTTATTGGGCCCGGAATAATTGTTTGGAGGTTTTTCCAGTTTTTTTCCGGTAAAAACCTGAATAAAGGGTTTCTTCCCCAGTTTTTTTCCGCCGCCCGGAAAAAACTAGGTTTTTTTCCGGAAGGAAACCCAACCCTGATAGTGTAATATTAGTAATTTTCATAAATAAACATTCATTGGAGGTTATATTTGCTACCAAAAATTGCTGTCTATTTTTGTCTCAACTCATTGTCTCTGAGATTCTGAAAATTCCATCAAGTCAACGTAGGGCACATTTGGTTTCCGTATCCAATGGGTTTACTATTACATTATGTTTTTTTCATTTTTCTTTTGTTGGTCATGTAATCTTGGCTTTGTGATGTAATCTTTGTTGTACTATACAAAGAAGTAATATCTAAATGGCATGGATTGAGGAAAAGGTCTAAAAGCTAAATATGGTGAAGGCCAGAGACAAATATTTTACAAAATTAAAAACAAAACAATATACATTACAGAGTAACGTAATAAGCTATTTCCTAATATCACGTCACATTTTCATGTGTAATATTTATCTTGCTTGTCTTGAAAATTTACCACCAAAATGATAAATCCAACCTCATCTCTCCGACCCCTCCAAAAAGAAAAAATAATAATAATGTGAACAAAACAATATAACCAAAGCAACAAAAATGATATGGGATCTTTGGTTAAGACACCATATCTTATTCTTCTGTGCTAGTTCTATACATGTGGCAAAAGAGAGAAAAAAATGTGACATATCTTTCATTGTGTTCTAGGATATTATGCATACATCGAGTCCTCATCACCAAGGTTACCAGATGAAATTGCCCGCCTCCAGTCCGGTGCCCTGAGATCAACGAGAGGACAGCCATACTGCTTCTCTCTCTGGTATCACATGTTTGGCAGCGATATTGGAAGTCTGAATGTCTACCTGAGGAATGCAGACGGCACCAATGAACAGTTGGTGAGAGTTATTTAATGATTTGATTTGATTTGATTTGATGGTGAATGATTGATCAAATGATTGGATGGTTGTTTGATTGATTGATTGATTGATTGATTGATTGATTGATTGATTGTTTGAGAGAGTGATTCATGGGTGGATTTATTTTGGTTAGATTTTTGATTGAGGAAAAGATTGATAATTGATTAGTGGGAGGATAGATAAATGGATAGATGGGTTTATTCTCTAATAACTTGATTGGTACTTTATAGATTAATTTCTTGATTGATTGGTTGGTTGATTGATTGATTGTTTGAGTGATTGATTGATTTTGTGGTTATTGGATTAACTCATTGATTGATTGGATGATTGTTAGTTTGGTTGATTGACAGACTGATAGATTGATTGATTGATTGATTGATTGATTGACAGTTTGATTGATTGATTGATTGATTGGCTGGTACTAACCCATTGCCTGTGATATTCTGTGAATCCCATGACAAATTCGCATCCTGTCCAAGCAGATAAATTCAATTATTTGGTGCTTTCGAAAGCATCTTTCATGCAACTTTTATTTGCAACACTGTAATTGTTTATATTCCTAGGTATGGACGAAGTCTCGGACTCAGGCTAACGAGTGGCGTCTTGGTCAGCGTGGACTAGCGACGACAGCTAACTATGAACTGGTGATCGAGGGCACTATAGGACCCAGCTGGTTAGGAGATATATCCATTGACGATGTCAGTCTGGTGGCTGGGGAATGCCCTCCTTCACGTGAGTTATAAGAATTACATGTACATGTCTAGGTCTAAAAATATTAATAATGTTTATAATCAAAGCAATACTCATAATCATATTAATCACAATAGTTATAAGAAAAACAAAAAATAGTAATAATAGTTACAATGATAATGTTGATGATGATGATGATAATAGTAATAATATTGATACTGATAACAATGAAAATAATAGCAATACATGTATGAAGGACACAACACTAATGATGATAAGAAAAAGAAGAATTGTAGTACCGAAGTGAAGTAGTGGTAGTAGTTGTAGTAGTAATGGTGGCAGTAGTGGCAGTAGTTACAGTAGTAATGGTGGAAGAAGTGGTAGTATAATTGGTAGATGAAGTTATGGTAGTAGTGGTAGTAGCAATAGTAGCAGTAGTTACAATATTTTTATTGTAGTTTTGTTGTTGTTATTATCATTATATTTGTTTGTATTAATATTAGTTTTATCATGATTATATTTGTTATTATTACTATTATTTTTATTATCATTCTAATTATTATTTGTTGTATGGAGTGCTTTTCACAAACGTAGAAACAGTGAATGTAAATCACCCTGGCAGTGCTTCTGATAAAAGTTGTTGGTATTTGTTTTATTTCTTGCAGTTGAGTGTGACTTTGAAACCGGGATGTGTGATTGGATGAATGTTGACAGCGATGAATTTGATTGGTCACTTGGAATGGGTGCTGGCGGAATCGGACCTTCTGTTGATCATACCACCAACACAGCTTCAGGTATTGCAGAGATTTGATCAGATTTTATAGCCATCCAGAAAATCAAGGAAAACCTAGAAAACAGCAATAACTTTCTTCAGTCAGTGAAAAGTCAGAAAAATTGATAAAAGTCCCTCAAATCAGATGAATCAGGGAATTTTGTTTGTATAGTGGTCTAACTTTTAATAGGTGAAGTAAGAAATGTGTCAAAATGATAATCCTGAAATTTTAACCTTAAAAATCAAGGAATATTTGTTTCCATAAAATGTGAGAACTCTGCTTATTAGCCTGAGGCTTTTAGTCTGTACGTGTACATGTACAGTATGTCATTCAAATTACAGTCATCCCTGTCTCAGGGGATACCTATACAGAAAACACACACTGCATATATAAAGGGCGCCAAACTAACCCTCCAGACAAAGTACACAAAGTAATCTGTACAGAAAGGACACCTGTCTTCCAAGGACACATTTGCTGTTTCCCCTCTGTGTCTTTTCAGTATAGGTTTGACTGTACTTATTGTTTTGGGGGTTGTTGTTGGTATAACTGCTGTCAGCAGAACAAATAAATGTGCAGCAGAATATTTTTGTAAATTCTTCGAAAAAAAAAAGATCTTCTCTGTGGCCAAGTATTCCTACTATTAACTCTTAACGTGCCGAAGTCGCAGATCTGCACCAAATAATACACACAAAGTCCATAGAGGCTTAAATCCTCTGGCATGTTAAGAGTTAATACATTCACCACCATCAATCTGTGTCATTTATAATGATGGGTGGTAATAGTGTCAGCAATTGTTGGTCGAATTAAAGTATGAGACTGAAGGAAATTGAATCCATAGAAAGCTACACTACAAATTTGAATGTCACAGTAGTTTCAGATAAAAATTGTGCAACAAAGGGGAAATGTTTGCCCTTGAAATTTTCACAACAGAAACCTTAGACAGTATTACTTCATTCTGGTATCATTGTGCCTTAAATTGAGGACCACTTCTAGTTTTCCCATTTAATGGTAGTGTACTTGTTTTCTTTTTAGGACATTATACAAAAAGAAAAATTTTGACCTCAAATGTTCTTACAGCAGAAACACTGTATAATTGATTCTGGTATCATTGTTTTCATAATTGAGGAGCACTTCCAAATCTTGCAATTTCCCTTTAACCTGTTAAAGACGAAAGATGTGATATCTTATCATGAGATCTTTGAGAAATGCATGTTTAAGCAAACTCAAACCATCTTAATGAGGTAACTGGTAGTATACTTGTTTTCTTTTTAGGACAATATGCCTATGCAGAGATCCTTGGTCTGCCCACCGGTACCACTGCCCTATTATCCAGCCAACAGTACCCACCATCAGGGGCAAGATGCCTACGATTCTACTACCATCTCAGTGGGCAGATTACCGGGACCCTGACGGTGTACAAACAGGACGACGGAGACATGTTTGTGACCCCAAGTTGGTCAAAATCCGGTGACCAGGGTGATATGTGGAGGTCTGCCCAGGTCAATATTTACCCAACTATGGGTAGAAATTACAAGGTAAGTGATCAGTGTATTACTCATACCTGTATGTTTCTACTACCATGGAAAATGTGTATAAACAGGATGATGGGGACATGTTTGTTACCCCATGCTGGTGAAAATCCTGGGACCATGGTGATTTGTGGAGATTTGCCCAGGTCGATATTTACCCAACTATGGGTAAGAATTACAAGGTAAGTGATCAGTGCATTACTTATATGTTTCTACTACCACCTTTGCGAACAAAGCACAGGGATTGTTAGGGTGTATAAAGAGGATGATGGAAACATATTTAAGACCCCAAGTTGGTTAAAATCTGGTTACCAGGGTGATTTATTGAGTTCCGCCCAGGTCAATATTTACCCAACAATGGGTAAGAATTACAAGGTGAGAGGTAGGTACGAGTCATTTTGTGGTATAAAACACAAGAAGGGATTCATTCACCTGTATAATGCTTGTCAAGGCCCTGTGTTTAATGGGATAGTATGATTAACAGACATATTCTGCTAATTGAAAGTGGGATACAAAACCAAATTTGCAGCAATCCTGAAGATATGCCCTTAACAATGCTTTCCTGTTGAGCTGACAATTAGTTGTTGTTTTTTTCTTTCTACGCCAACTGTAGATTTACTTTGAGGCCATTTCAGCTGGGGCATCTAATGGCGCCGACATCGCTGTCGACGACATCATAATCAACGATTTGCCCTGCCAACCGGAAGGCACGTGCGACTTTGAGAGGGACCTGTGCGGCTGGACCAACGATTACACCAACGACGATTTTGATTGGTTAAGAGGAAATTCCGCCACACTGTCAAGTTACACCGGCCCATCCACCGATCACACTTTCCAGACCTCTTATGGTATGTCATGTTTCCAATGGTGTGTCCAGGATTTATCATGGGGGGGGGGGGTAGGGGACGAAAATGTAATTTGAGTTGAATATTGCAATTAATAATCATAATTCTGAGACTTTTGGATAAATTTCCAGAGCATCAGGTATTAGTATGTCATATGTCGGAATCTCCCACCTTTCCCCCAAAAAAGAACAAATTAAATTTTATAATCAAGATCGAGATATCTATTGACAGTATTTTCCCTTTTGAACAAATTGCAAGGCAGTGAGTAAAGTCCTGAATAAATGACAAAAGTAGAACACTGACAAAGAAATAAGCACTTCAGAAAAGGCCTGATTGCACAGCAATTATGCTGGAATCTCATAACAAAAATTTTGCTGAAGGAAAGAACGTAATGTGTTCTATGTTTGTATGAAGTTAATGTTTTGTCTATCACTGTTTTTATTCTTAGGACACTATGTCTTCATTGAGACCTCAGCACCCCGCGTCCGTGGGGACAAAGCCTGGCTTGTGAGTGAACATTTTGAACCTACAGGAGGTAAGAAGTGATTTGAGTAATAAAGATGGTAGTATTTGATAAATGATGATGATGATGATGATGATGATGATGATGATGATGATGATGATGATGGTGATGGTGATGGTGATGGTGATGGTGATGGTGATGGTGATGGTGATGGTGATGATGGTGATGGTGATGGTGATGGTGATGATGATGATGATGATGGTGATGGTGATGGTGATGGTGAAACATAGGTGATGGTGATTGCGATGGTGATGGTGATGGTGATGGGATGATGGTGATGGTGATGGTGATGGTGATGATGGTGATGGTGATGGTGATGGCGATGGTGGTGATGGTGATGGTGATGATGGTGATGATGGTGATGGTGATGGTGGTGACGATGGTGGTGATGATGGTGATGGGGATGGTGATGGAAATGGGGATGGTGATGGTGATGGTGGTGGTGGTGATGATGGTGGTGATGATGGTGATGGGAATGGGGATGGTGATGGTGATGGTGATGGTGATGGTGATGGTGATGGTGATGATGATGGTGATGGTG